>CAAKMY010125658.1:0-14147 GCA_901111285.1 Corrigiola litoralis | reverse complement strand
TATATATATATATATATGTATGGTATCATGATGATAGAAAGGAAATGAAACATGAATAACCTGCCTCAGTTATAGCACTTGTGGTGATTCTGTTGCTTGCCTGGGGTACACCGTGTATGGCATATGATGTGAGCTTGTTGAGTTGTTGTATCCTTTATAAGTTTCCGATATGAGCTTGCTCTATCATGGTTTGCTTTCTTCCAAATTTTGAATATAGTGAACCAAATTACAACATAATGGTGCACATAGGCGTGTACAGACTATCCCGGGGGCAGGGGGTGGTTCAATTCTGTGCTGTTATGTACATCATATGCAGTAATCAAGGCGCAGTTTTAGGTAGTAAGTTAAAGGTACAAGGTTACATGAGTGCTCTTCTTTGTTGGAGGATATTCTACATGGTAAGCCTTTGTTTTTCACTTTTCCACGTGGTCACTGTGGCCTTTTTTTTTCTTCTACATGGTCACCCCCAATTTCAGTCCGTCAAATCTATGTAAGTTTTCCGTTATTCCAAGACTTTCTTGGTACATGAGCAGTTGATTGATACACTGGAATCAGTTGGTTCGCTAAATTAGCTCAAGGCCTGGTTTACGTCTCTGAGCTGTGGAGCTTCAGTTGCTATATAGCGTGAACTTTCTTGAAATCTTGTTTTTAAGAGGTCACCACTTTCTAGGTTGTATTGTTTGTAAGAAATGCTGGACTCTATAGGGAAGGGTAGGCGATCGATGGTGCACATTTCTCTAGAGTCGCTAAGTTAGTGAGTTTATACTTTATATTACGGCGATAATTTACTTGACTTAGATTCGTAATGCAACAACTTCTTGTTTTAGTAACTAAGAGTCGGTTTTCTTATTGGCACAAAGATTTAAAAAAGTGAATAAAAATGGGTTATACATGCAAGATTAAGAAGAAAGAGGAGCACGTGGGTGATTTACAACCCAAAAATAAGGGCATTTCTGTGATATTCGTGACCAAAATCTTACCAAATAAAGAAATAAGGCTATTTTATTGAGACACCCTAAAAAGGCATATGAGGTGGTTATATTGAGACGGAGGGAGTACTCATTATAATGGAGAAAACCGTCTTTGACAGCCATATTAGTGCAACTTTTTTTTTTATTTATAAATATGAAAACCACAATCGCTACTCTTTAGCGTGCACTGGGTAGAATCCTGCTCTATCAGGCCACAAAGAGTCTAGCTAGTTGAAAGTTGAAGCTGACCAACATGTGGTAAGAGAGGGGGAATCTCTCACTTTAGGCCATAAGGAATCCACTGCCTTACCTGACCACTTAATTTGTATATTAACGCATAAAACTACTCACCAAGGTGAGAACTAGGGGTGTAAATGAGTCGAATCGATCTCGAGTAGCTCGTGAGTTATCTCGTCTTATTTACACCCCTAGTGAGAACAATTAGCCTATAGTGATTTGAATACCTAACGCACTTCAAAGGCTCCACTAGTATGGTTTGCGAAAGCTCATTTACACCGGGACGGGTCAGATCGATGATCATTTATCAAAGGAGCCCAACTGCCAAAGTGGTAGGGTGGTGTGGGGTAAAAGCCTTAATTGGTTTGGGACTGCTCAAATAGATAGTGTACTGTGGGGTTTCGGCCTTCATTGGTTTGGGGGCTAAAAGATGTTTGGTTTGGGCTCTCTTATTATGATATCCGAGGTGTAAGAGATCACTTGTTCCGTAGAGAGTCCCATCTTAGTATCTAGTGTATCATACCTTTCTTGTTTTGTCACATCATTCATTTAACTTTTAAGAATGGGGTTGTCTACACGTGCTTTTTTAATTTATCAATTAGAGGGTTTTATTTTTATCTACGATATTTTACGCTTTCTTGGATCAAATTAACTTAACCATGTAGAGATAGTTATCTTGCTATTTTGTACTTAACATAATAAATAGGAAAAATTGATAAAAATAAATATGGCAAAAATGTATGCTCGACTCTGATCAGGGCAAAAGCTATGTTTAGCACGTCATTTCAGGTGGCTTATAAGCTAATACTAACTTATTTGACTGAAAAAGACTTATTTGACCAGAAATATTTGATAGCGACATCTTCTTAATAGTTAGCTTATCAAAAATAAGCTAGTCTAAGTAGCTTATGGAAAAAAAAGGTATTGGTTTTAAATCTACTCTATTTTTACCCCCAAGACTTCTTACCAAATAATAAGTTTACCCATCAAATCCCTAATATTATTTCCAAATAAAGCATGTCTTTTATTTCATTTTGTCAAATATCAGGTACTTGTTTAACAAAATGTACCAAACACTTCTATTAAAATCAGCTACCTTATCAAATCTCAATTTTCAGCTACATAATCAGACAACTTATCAGTTTTCAGTCACCTAATCAATTTTCAATTACCTTATCAGTTTTCAACTACCTTATCAGTCAGTTTTTGCCAAACATAGCCAAGGTTGGACAACTGCTCATAACGTATGGTCTTTAAAGGCTCAATTCTCATGCTCACGGTTTATATGTATATGAAAAATTCCTTCAATATACAATATTATCACTCATCTTTCTTTTACGGCAGATTATTAGGTACACTTGAGAGTACATACTCTCAAGTTCAACTCTAGGTATATATTATGTACCTTATATACTTTTTTTATATACCTACAATAGATTAGAATTATACAATATTTTCACTGTGGTACATAAAAACTTATCAAAAGTACACAAAAAATATACAAAGTTATATAAAAATACTCTCATGTGTACGTAATAGGTTCTGTTCTTTTACCGTTAATCCTCTAATAGACGAAAAGTTTTATTTTTGACTTTTGGCCAATACTCCTACATCAGTTGAGTGAAAGAGGGCATCTAGACACCCTTTCTTCATATCATTAGAGTACTTAGTGTTGTGCGAGAGAGGGTATGAGGATTCGAACTTAAAACAACTTACATATAGGTCGAATTTTCAACTATTAGACCAATTTTTTTTTTCTCAATTTGGACGTCCTTTACTCCTTCCTTATGACAATATATTATTAGGTAAATGAAAGACACTAGGGGATTGTTGATTTGACAAATTTGGTGGCAACAATTATACCATTGGCAAGGACAAGACAAGTATACAACATACTGTAATAATTATGGATGCCTTTGTTTAGTTTTCTATAGCACTTGGATCATTCTCTATCATGTAACTAGAGCGACAAATGTACTGTGTTTTCTTTTTTATCGCGGGTCGGGACAATTGACTAAGTAGTAGAGCACGTGTGAAGCTCGTAACAAGTATCTTTCCCCCTTTACTCGAGTGTTTTCCTTTTTCCCTTCGAGAAAGGTTGATCGAGTGAGTCGATTTATGTTGATTGACCGTAATTTTGCGATCACCAAATTACAAGCCGCTCTAATCAGTAGACATATTTTACTCTATGTATTGCTTACGCCAAGATGCCAACAAATTTACGATCACTAACTAATCGTACAGTACTTACGAGCAAACATTTGTACTGCAATGTCTTACAAAAGAATTACGTCAGACATGGTGGCAAGTGCACATCATAATTGTACATTACCGACAAAAACTTTACAACACTACGCAGTTATTGTTCGAGAAAGGAAATCAGTCCGCATACAAAGATTGCAGATGCACGTCACAGAGAAAAAGCAATACTGTTGACACCGATCGAGGTTGCTAGCTTAATTATTTACAAATCTACATAAACTAAGGTTCGTTCTATTTGGTATATAGGTGTTGTATGTAACGCAGCGCATGATAAATTGGTCATGCGAGTTAAAGGACTTGCAAAGAGAGAAAGTACGCTTAGATTAGCTAGATAGTGGATGGTGACTTTGGAAGACGAGAAGTAAGAGCTGGTTCACACTTCACAGTTCACACCATCGGCCATCCCACATGGCCACGAGCAACAATTATGGAGTACTTTCGTATATAGATTTGTCAAAGGGCCCAAAATCTCGACTTATATCCCCATGAGAATTTGGTGGCATTATAAGAGCGGCTATTGATGTCAACCCTTTAAAGATATGCTAGAATCTATTGTTAAATTATTTTTATTTTTTATGAAGGTTGTGGGATCATTCTTTTTGTGATTATTGTAATGATTGATCTTCAATTGGTGCATGCGGGATGACAGAGATGGGAAGTTTGTTCTTCATCTTCACCGTTGGGAAGTATACTATTTCGTCTTTTTCAGCGATCCATCTGCATCACCAATAACAAACGATTTGTACGTTAAGTTTGCTTAAAATAATTGCTCTAATTTATTGGCAGAAAATGGTTAACTGAACAGTGTATCAGACATTCAGCCCACTCCGAAATCTGTTAAGTAGAACATCATCTTAAATTTGTACGTATCTCTATTCTTTTCACATGTGGAGGAATTTATGTTCAATTCGTTAGTGATGCAAATATGCAATTTCACCAACATGAAAAGGATCTCTCATGCATTGAAACGCGAGGAATTTCTTACCCCAAGCTATTCAAATGTAAATGGTGATTTCTACTTCCGAATAATATAATCATTCTATATAATAAAGGAAAAATAATATGGGCACATTACTATGCGGCCCCTATATCTTTATTGCATGATTTCATCCATAAACAGTTTTCGGTATCTCATGTATCTAAAAGTATGGGGGACAATGTAAGGTGCATCGGGTGATACTCAATTTCGATACCATCCTCTCACATACCCAAGTATGGGTTGGTGACCCCAAAGAATTGGGGGGTTGTTGGGAATCTATATGAGAGTGGTATTGAGATTGTATAACATCCGATAGCACCCTATTATATTCAAAGCTCGTGTGTCGTTGTTTAAGTGGTCAAGCATACTTTATGATGTATAAATATAACCAAGACAATTACCTATAAGTGGTGACAAAATGATGAATAAATATTGAAATTTCGAGCCTCGCAAGCTCAAGACCAGGGCATAGTCTTTGGCCACCACCAAATGGAGTGAATGTATAGCTACTTGCAACAACTCCTTTTTCCTGTGATAAAAAATTGAGCCAAATAGTTCACAATAGGTGCTTAGGCCTTGTAAGAATATGACGATTCGGATAATAATGATGGTGTAATGTTTGCTTAGTAGTAGTAATCATTATGCGGTAAGCAATTATTGAAGATAATGATCATGCATGTTTGTGCTATCATGGTGTTTTTAATCAAGAATTCGCCAAAAAGGAGTACGGTTGTACTGTAATGTGCATTGGTTCGAAAGGGTGAAAACATTAATAATAATAATAATAATAAAAAAAAAACCAGCTTACCTCCCATCTCCAAGGATCAAAATGATATGGGTCCTCGTAATTTTGTTCGTCCATGTGAACAGAAGTTAAAGATGCCAATACACCCCATCCTTTTGGTATCAAGTAACCTGCAAAAAAGAAAAACATCATCATAAGTATTCAATATAACCTTATATTGGATATAAATTAGAAAAAATCATACATCTAGACCGTGCGCACTGCCATAAGTTAATTCTAACGATATCTCTTCACGTAGAATTATACAAAGGCTCTTAAAAGTAGCGGAGTTAAAACTCACATGTTTAGTGTGAAATGTTGCAATAATGCTCATCCTCAGCACAAGAATAAGAAAGGGTAAAGTACTTACCTTTGAGTTCTACATCTTCCGTGGCCTGTCTCCAAACTGCATTTATGATATTCGCCATTCTTAGAGTTTCACTAATCACCTAATGGGGCATAAATTGTATAAATAAATTCCATATTCAATGACCAAAACGATCATGCTAACAAACCAAGAATCAACCGAATCAAAACAATAAACGTACATTTTGAGTGAATGGCAAAGACATGTAGTCGGTCCATGCATAAGAATTACTAGATTTAGTCTTCTGACTTTTCAAATCCATGTTCTCTTCCTGCAAGAGGGGGAAAGGCAGAATCTACCGTTATCTTTAAATTTTTGATAAAATAGACTTCACAGCTAGTGAGCTCACTTGCATTTGGCGATGATTGAGTAATAAAACATGAGTCTCTAATTCAAGTTTTAATCCAATCTACTTTAGTATTAGAGATGATCTAATTAACAATGTAATAAAAAAGAGACTATTTCTAACAAAATAATGACTTTATAAGACCGTAACCATCTAATTTTAACTTCAAAGTAGACGATCTATATACAAAACATTTTGATATAAATTTCCATGGGTAATGGATTCATACAATCGTTTCATTGAGGACACTAGGATTAACGAACATTGCAAATTGCAATGAGTGACATAAGTTTTATAAAGTATTTGATAATATAAATTGGTAGAAACGACTAATTTGTACAATTTTTTTTTTAGTATACAAATCTGATTGGTACGCACATTACTCAGACATCAGTGCACAACTTGTTTCCTCTAGCAACTAGTATAGTTGTCAGATGTGGCCCGAGCCTAGAGTACGATCCAAACCACTTGAAATCTGATTTGATATAACCCGAGAAAATCAAAATCCAAAATCAATATGGTGCTTAACCGAAATTAGTGACTCCGACCCGAGATGACTCGAATGGACTTGATAAGACCTCAAACTCAAAATTTATCAAACCATTAGTAATTCTCATCAAAAATGATGTAAGTTTTATATAATTTTTTTTTGACAATTTCATCAAATTTGATACATAATGTTGAATAAATTGTTATGAATTTGATATACCAATAAAGATTTGTTCGATCTGAAGCTTATTTGACCTAGAAGTGACGCAATCCAAAGAATAGATTAGTTGATGTAGCCCGAACCCAACACGTACGACCCAAACTGAAAGATTCATGACCCAAACTGAAAGACACATGGAGGTCAGGTGATTTTTTTTTTCTTTTGTGAGGGGGGAGAGGGAGAGGGGGAAGGAGAGGGGAGGCTACAAAGTCGGGTGAAAAACATTTAACTAACGTGACAGCTCTCTCACTTCTATGTGATGGTTCCAGTATGCTTGTTTCTGCACTCTGGATGATGGTAAATCCACTTTTCAGAAACTGCCTTCCGTATGTGCTTGGCACAAACTAAATTCTACAGTAGCAGGAGTAGATGGCCATGAATCATAGAGGTAACTTGTTTTCACTTTCAAGGACAAATTCTACATGTTAGATCGAGCTTCAGGGAAACTTCTTTTGCCTGGGGGGGGGGGGGGGGGGAAATCCGGAGAGGCTTAGAGAGGTAGTATATACCCTTGTTTTTTGCACATTTTGTTAGAAATTGTGTTTGCAATGCCATGCATAGTGGAATATAATAGTATATCTAGTAGTGCATGTAGCCAAGGGTTTAAATTAGGGTTCGTTGCATACTTATATCACTTATATGTGCAACATTTTCATGGAGATCAATTAAGCAAAGCTACTATCAAACTTGTGGCGTGGCGTTGATCATAATTTTTGAGATGATATTAAGAAGGCAAAATCTTGTTTCCACGGAGTATGAGTTATTACATTGACCTTATTTTATGTTGCTAAGCCTCCTTTCTCGATCATTTATAATCTTCAAAATACCTACTGTAGTAGACAACTACTAATACGTATGTGAATGGACACGAATTGATAAAGGGGAGACACTATCCACACTCCAATAGTTACTTTTTCTCCTTGTAAACTCCTTATGTATTTAACTTTAGTGTGCGGTAAAATGATCAACTATGGAAATGGCAATGTGAGAAGACAAAGTAAGAGTGCAATAGTCTCTGCCATTGTGCTAGAATTCACCAAGTCAGAATTCGGAAAGAAAAATGTGAGTGTTCAAATCACTAATTCATGGTTCAAGGGTCCACAGTCCACACCAGGTGGTTGACCCCCTGTAGTCGTTTTTCGTATCACTGTAAAAGGAAGAATAATGTTCTGGTGTACTGGGGAAAGATCTGACGGAGCTTTTAAACAAAAAGGAGCAACTAATCAGCAAAGTCAAACGCAAACAAAAGGTTCTCTATAAATTTCTTTTGGTTTATCTTAGGCGCGGATGGCTGGGGTCTGCCCATGCAAAAGTATGACGTGATCACGACGGCTCATCACTTACCATTTAATGCCTATCAACCCAACTATATTCTCAATATAACCTAGTTATAGCTACATGTTGGTAAAAGTCCTTTGTAAAGTTAATTTTGGCATGACTACAGGACCGACATACAAGGCTAATTAATTAGCATTAGGAATATATATTTTTATTGGGCATCAATCATCAGTTTAGGCTTTTGGTTAAGTTTGGGTTTTCAAAAGAAATTAGAGGCTTGATTGACCAAGAGGTCGCGATTTCAAATACTGAGAAACCCCCCATGTTGCACAATTGAGTGTGAGAGTATGAATATATTTATTGGTTAGGTCTCAACTATCAGCTTATGTTAGAAGAATGGTAATGTAATACTATTAAACCAACCAAAGTACTTGTATGAATAAGCCTAAGTCACAACTTACCGTAAGTTTTTCTAAGGCAGCGGGGTTGTCACTGAGGTATTTGACTGCAAGGGTCATCACCATGGGCACCGAATCCTCTCCAGGGACCATCATCTCGATTATGTTTCCGGCTATGAAATTCGATGGCAGGCATTGATTGGCCTCGTTTTGGTCATTCGTGTCACCTAACAGTGCATCAATTGCATCATTGCTACTTGCTGCTAACTTACTTGTACCATGTATTTTGTCTATTAGTCTCTCCTCTATGATCCTTCGTATCATCTTCTGCATCCTCTCTTTAGCCTGCACGAAAATACCACAAAGCATCCTAATCAATTTCTCCTAGAAAGCTAAGGATCCCCAAACCTTAGGTGAATATGTGGGGTAGTAATTTTTTTTTTTTTTTTGTTATCATGTGGGGTAGTAATTAAGTGACTTCTTATTACCACTACATAGAATACAGTACACTGATAACACATTATTGTCTGATGTATAGTACTGATTAATGATGCTCAAACAACTCTATGTTTATACCTTCAAAGATTTGTACAGTTGTGTACCAGGAAACTTGAACGGTAGGCAGATCAATCCTTTGATGAACTCTTTGTAATCTTTCTTGAACAACTCCATTTCTTCACCAGGACCAAGGCTCATCAACACTTTGACCAATATCTCAAATGTAATCTGAAAAAACCTCCGGAACATCAACAACCTGTTTAATTATAAAGCGCGCTGAACTCATAAGAAATTAACTAAAATAAAGAAATAGAAAGATAACCTGCTTAGTTTGATCTTGGATGTAAATAAGTTGATTATGCTTCCACTCCTCCAAGGACAACTTAACAGAATTCTCAATGTCTCTCGTAATTTGGGATTTTAGTTCTAATGATTTTAAGTACCTTCCAATGCAGGCATGTACTCTCTTGTGCTGAGCCCCATTCATTTTCAGAATTGAGGATTCACCAAATAGTTCGGTTATGGATTTCGGATAAGATGGAACGAAAATGCTTCCATGATTCTGTAACACTACTCGGTTTATTTCCGGATCAGTTGATACAATAACTGGTTTTCCTAACAAATGCGTTTTGAAAACCTTCCCATACCTAATTCAATGGAAAAAAGTAAGAAAGGTCATCAGTGTAGGTAAACTACAGAAGAAATAACAGATACTGATAGCTATGTAATCTACATGATTGAAATTCATGTACAATGTCACAAGAAATTTACTAAGAATTTATCTATATAGCTAGACATTGAATTTGCAGTCTTGTACGGAGTAGCAACTAAAATAACATGATTTCATATGTATCCGGTTGTATACTTACTATAGCAGTGTTAAGTACATTATATTAGTCGATCAATAATATATCATAAAACCGGATTTGCGGAGACAAGATCGATCAGCATACAACTTTCTATTGTGAATGTTACCCTTTACGCCCAACCTTTTACTGAGTACGGAGTATGAGAGCACTAGAGATTTCAACTTTCTTTACTTGTTTTTGTTTAAGTTGGGTTTTCTGCTGCTCGTCAAATAATTGAAACAACTGACTTGTCAATCAAGTACTCAGTACTAAGACTGATGTACTATATGAGAAAATTATACTAGTACTTCAGGATAACAAAAACATCATATAAAACTAAAAGCTGCTACATGATGTTAGGCTAAGGCCTAAGGGACAAATAGTGCTTGCAGATAGACTACTACCCAGCGGGGTAAATACTGCAGTTCATGTCCTCTTGTAAACATACTGTATAAACATAATACAGTAAATCATTTCATTGTCAGATGTATGTCCTCGTTAAAAATATAAAGACACGTGCTTTTTCCTTTTCTTTTCATGGATCGGCTACTTTGTTTTCTACAAACTGCATGCAATAAACCAACTCATGAAGGTGTTCATCAACTCCTGGCTGTTCCTCGAAGGTACAGAGAAATCAAACCAAGGCCAGTGCTCAGCATATCGGTTCCACCACAACACTAGAAGATAGTGTGGTTGATGGGTCAAATTCTCACCTAGTCCATGCCTAGAAAATGTAACGATGGTACTGCATCATAACGTTTTAACTTCCGATTGAAACATGTTATCACAGCACAAATAATTAGTCTTGAGAAACTTTGCACGGTTGATGCATTTATTACATGGCAGTAATTAGCTTCACTTATATTTCGCTGCATACCACAAACTAGTTGTAGGAGCTACCTAGTCTACTACTGTATCTCTAGTCTCTACTCTCTACCCATACAATGCTAATCCTCTGTAGTCTGTAGAGTGGCTGCTACTATATATTGCGAATTTGCGATTATAAACCCAGTCTTCCTGTGACTATAGTCTCAGACACCCTCCCATGTGACTAAACACTCATATCTATATAAGCGACACTTTAAACAGCTTAATCGGTTTCACGCGTACTATCCAAATATCTCTATGATTATTCTAGCAGCCGACAATTTTAAAATTTCTAACCCTAAAGATTTTAAAACTTTTTTTTGTTTACTTAGAAGAGAAGATAAAACACTTCAAGGGACAGTAAATTTACTAATATTCACATGCAACTGCAACTGCACCTGCTCCTTAATTATATGGCACTAGTTTAATAAATGAAGTGAAGATATTAGCACAATAAGATGAATGAAGCCAAGTGATACGACAACTTCATCATGGAGTAGTTCATAAGATTAGTTAACTAATTAAGAAAACTACTGTACAATTTTAATTTCTCTTATCCCCATTTTGTGTATTTCTTCCTGTCGACTTGATCAGCGAACACTACAACATTAAGACATATATTTGAAGGACAGATGAGAGGGAATATGAGTTGGTTCGATCAGGAGTAGCCAATTAAGCTTCTTTATTTCTATTTCCTTTTAATTATTTGCGGACACACACGATGGAAATTAAATCCTTTGGAATTGACTAATACCTATATCATCCAACAATAAGCAAATGCTTACCTATTTCCTATTGATGATCTACACGGCTTTAAAGAGTACGAAAAATATCAAGCATGCTTTCGTTTTCATAGTACTTTGGTGTTTCAAGTGTAAGGACTCAGAAGTTAGGTATACTATGCAATATGCATCAAAGAAAAGGCAAAATAAAAAATTGTAGAGTATTCTATGCAAATGACTTTTTTCTGGTAGGTTTTTAATTATTTTAGATGTGTTGGTGTTGAACCTCAGGTGTGTGTGGGTTGTAAAGCGTACTTGATGGTTCTGATAGCTTTGAAACATGCTTATTAAAAAGAAAAAGAGAGCTTTAAATTGGAGATTGTTGAAATTGCCCCAAAGGCCAAAGCTCCAATAGAATACCTTTTTAAAGTAACAAAATATATACTCGTATGTGTTTATGAACTCTGGAAATGAAGCATGGCAAGTGCCTATACACACACCCTCGATAGTAACCAACGAAATGTGGTAGAGTAGTTGCTCACTTCATTCCTTAACCATATAGTCAAAGGTTCGATCCTACATGAAAATGGAGCACATTTCTTGGTTCAACCGTTTACCTTTTAGTAGAACACCGATGATGGAAGAGATTAGTTAATTACTATTTTCGGTGGTGGAACCCTTGGTTAAAGCAGAAAAATAAACACCCTCCTAGTGTATACCATTAGATTGGCATCTCACATAAGTTACAAATCAAATCACATCTATAATTTCCTATATATATGATGTCAAGTTCTTTTAGAGGCATAGGTTGGGGGTGGGGGGTTATAATCAAGCCCTCTCTTATGGCACAAATTATTTTAAAAAAAGTTTAACATAGACATAAATTAAGTAAGAGTGGTTACTTTAATTAATACTATAATAAGAGTAACAACTCAAAAGTGATTAATTTAGTCCGCCTAATTCCAATTTATACAAGATTTTATGATCTTATGGTACAACATATATGTCCAAAAGTATTCTCTTTAATGCGATAATATAATATAAAGATAGAAAATTTGGATTGATAGCAATTTTCTTTCGCACACCAAAAGACGTTTGGACTAGTAATAACATTTGATAAATATCTAGGCAACTAAATAATGATGATTATGCACCATATTCACCACTATAAAAATACATATTCAGCTAAATTAATTTAATTTATTTATTAATCAATTTCAATAAACATAATATAGTTTACACAGTACATTCACTAACCAGCATCGTCCTATAGTATTGCTCACAAAGGGATCAAAACCTCAGCTCATAACATATCCGATTCTAGCTAGTACGTAATCACCTTAGTCACCTTAAACATCTTGTGGTGTATTTGTAGGCCGTGACTCGATGTAATCACCTTAAACATCTTATAAATAAAAAGGAGTATAAAGATATATGAATTACACTAAAATCTCAATCATTCAATGATCTTTCCTTGTACGTAAATCATTTTCTTGATAGAGAGAGATTGACTACTTTAACAAGACTATACGTCTTCTCTACACTAGTCCATATTTACTTGCTATAATTGTTGATCGACCATGATTGCTGCCTTTTCCGGCAGCTCTACCAATATCCTTAGCTCAACAACGCAGGTTGTGATAAAATGATCAGTCATTTAAAATACTTGAACCATGTCTTAATTGCAAAGACATGGAATAAGCGCATTCTTATCTGCGTCTTTGTGCACTCCTTTCAAAACAACAAAGGATATCGTGATCAGGCTAGCACTTTTCTAAACAACTACTGTGGGATATTGTGAGAAAGGAGATAAACTTACATAGCTTGGCGTTTGTGCATGAAGGAAACAGGCTTTGAGGTTTTAGAAGAAGCAATGAAGTCAAGAGTTTCACCAATAAAAGGCCAACCTGAGCTTCCCTTTGGAACCCTACTTGAGCCACTCCTCTTCTTCTTCTTCTTGTTACTATGATACTCATCATCATGAATAGTATGGTTTACCATGTATTTTCGTATCGTATCATATAAAAACTCCAACCGTCCAACTAGCAGGCGTAGCAGCAGCAGCAACATCATCAACCCCAGCACAGCCCACCATCCCCCCATTTTCTCCTCTCTCTTTCTTTTTCTCTTTCTCTCTGGGATGTGTTATCATAGCCTCCACTTGATACATCTATTTATATTCTACCAACAAATCTGCTATGCTTCCTTTTATATGTGAGTATACTTTTTTTTTCCTTTTGGTTTATATAAGTGGGATAAGTTTAAAGGAAAAAATGGATCAGTCAAGTCGTTTCTAATTAATTACCTTTCTGCCCATTAGGCCAATACACCAATTATGATTTTTTGCTTTATCATTTTCTTTGGGGGGGGGGGGTAATATGGTAATACCAAAAATACTTGCTTATTAGAACATTATATTGATAAGTTCATCCATACTATGAGAAAAAAAAAATCACTATATACGTGAACACAATGACCAAAATGAATACTATATATGTAGGATTTTTCTAATAAATAGTGTCCTTAAGTTTAGTGTAATTCATTGTTGATGATCTCAATTTTTTCTATTCTTTTTTTGGTGATCTCAAGTCATTACCTAATCCATGTTTGGTGACCTCACATCACTAGTATAAAAATCACTTTAGAAAGATAAAATAGGCATATGTTAAATATGGGCAATGATTTTTACACTCTCCCATTTGATTTTTACACTCCTCATGTGAGAGAAGTAGATTCCTGCACAGGAATCTGTGCTCTCACATGGAAGGGGTGAGTGGGAGTGTAAAAATAAAAATGGGGAGTGTAAATAATCAGTTTCCATTAAATGTGAATAATTGATGTCTTATACGCTTCAGTTTAATGTGGAGACAAGGCCTCAATA
>CAAKMY010125636.1:0-15999 GCA_901111285.1 Corrigiola litoralis | reverse complement strand
AACGCTATTCCCCACCCCCGAAAACCTTTCCCCTAATCTCGTAATCCCTCTCCCCATCACTAAAATCTCCTTTCTTGCCCCTCTAAACCCCTTCCCCACCCCCGATATCCTTTTCTCCACCCGAAGTCCATTTTAGCAGTGATGGTGGAACATAAATTAGGGAGAAAAAGGGGGGCGGAGATGATGTTGGTGGTGGTATGGGTTGTAGCGCTTCTTTCTTTGTCTCTATCTCTTTTAGTTGTTTTTGTGGTGGTGGAGGCTGGAGGAAATGGGTTGGTTTGTTATGTTGGGGAAGGTGGTGGCGGAGATGATGGTGGTGGTGGTTGGTGAATGAAAGGGAGGAAGAGGGATGGAAATGATTTTTATGTTTGATAATTATCATTAGGTATTATTAATTAATACTAATTAGATGAAATAATAATAATAAATTATAGCACATTAACACTTTTTGGCCGGAGATTTCCTCGCCGGTGACCTGTGTTCTATTTTTGTGACAAAAGTGCAAAGGTGGTATTATTGTCATTAATTTCCTAAGGTGGTATTATTTTTGTTTGATGGCCAAAGGTGGTGTTATTTTCATCAATATTTCCTTTATTTTTTAAGTCTTCTTTCAGCCTTGTGATAAGTTCTTTTACTATAACTGCTTATACATTACTTTATGAATTTCTTTGTCTTAATATAGAAGTTTAAATCAGTTTATCTGTCAGTCATTGTTATATTAATGTTGTCCTGTCATTTAGGTTCTAAGATTTGCTTCAGAGAATGTATTTGTTCCTTTGACTGTGGGAGGTGGCATTAGAGATTTCACTGATGCAAATGGAAGGTACAATATCTTGTAATGTGATGATCTTGCTTCTATAATATGTATAATTGTGAAATATAGAAGTTCCGTAATCAGATGTTTTGATTCTTGAGTACTGTCTGTCTGCAGACATCCAGATACATCATTTGTTGGTACTTACAGTACGGAATATTCTTTTGTATCGTCTCTGCAGGCATTACAGCAGTTTGGAAGTTGCCTCAGAATATTTCAGGTCTGGTGCTGATAAAATTTCTATCGGAAGTGATGCTGTTTATGCTGCTGAAGAATATTTGAAAGCTGGGGTATGTAACGTTTTAGACCTATTTTTGAGATATATTTTTCTCTTTTTGTTGGGTTATACTCATTTAGATCACTTTCCACTGTTTGGTATTTGTAGGTTAAAACTGGAAAAAGCAGTTTAGAACAGATTTCTAGAGTTTATGGCAATCAGGTATGTGTTTTGATGGTTGTTTTTTCGGCTCTTTCTACATTTTTTTGTGCTGCTAGAAGTTGATTTAAGAGACACTATCAGTGATCTTCTCCTGGCTCTATATTAACTATGAAATGAAGACACCTCCCACCACTTATTAAACTCTTTGTTGCCAAATTAAATTGTGTACTGATACTTTTGCCTTCCATCACTCTGATGAGGGTTAGAGTGGATATATATATTGTTCTAGTCATATCGATATAATGGCCCTAGGGCTTTGAACTTAAATGGGGTTATTCTTCACTGTCTTCTTGTGCTAACCATAGGGGGCGATTGGTCACCAATTCTTGTCCTACCCTGATAAAGAAAGTTGGGCAATCATGTCAGCCATTAGTAGGAACCTTGGGCAGGGAAGCAACCTCTTTCTACATATCTCTCATATTCTTTCCACCTCAGATAACAACCCTATTTGGGTTTCTTATAAAGGAGCATGGTGCCTTTTCATGTAATTTCCACTTGAGAGAGATCCTGGGGAGTGGATCTCTAGAGATGGGTATGTGTTGGTGCCCTGACAAAGTTGCCGGGAAGTGTCATTGAGATGTTGTGTTTCTCGATTAATCTTCTTTGGGGGGGCTCATTGTCCTCTACTGAGGGCCGGGATGGGGATATGCGGAAAGAAAGATTGGTAAACACTGAGTATTTGGTCCTAAAATTTCCATGTCGAGCTGTGGGTTTCTTTACACAACAACTCCATTATCCCATTGCCTACAAAGAGGCTCCTGCCATGTGGAGTAAGGGGGGATCGGGTTTACACAGCTTAACCTTGCATTACAATAATGCAAAGAGGCTATTTCCAACTGCCCCTTCACCTTCACAATAAAAAGAAGCACAAAGGGTTATATGAGCCATTTTGGTTTAGTCCAATATGCCGAAACCAAAGAATGGTGTTTTCTTGGCTCCATCGGAAATGGACTATAGCTGTAGGGTTCTCTTTATGTGAGTATATTGGGAACACTGGAGATTATGGTATGTAGATGTCCCCAGGGTGATTACGATATTTACTTAATCTGGATGTGAGTGATGGTGAACAAGTCATGTTACTAAAAGGAATTATCATGCTGTTTACTGGTCATTTCTATGGAATTTTTTATTATTTGTTGCATTTTAGCTTATCATCCCTTTATATAAAATAATTGAGCTTACTTGAAGTGTTTTGTAGTCCTCAATAACCATTTAGTGTGTCAAATAGATTACTTGATTGAAAAAGATTCTTGTTAAGAATTTCAAGTAGCATCAGAGGGCAAGGTGTCCCCAACTCCCCATAGCCCCAAAACTTACGAATGGGACCGATTTCTCCCGAGGAAGGTAATTAGGATCCCCTTGAAAGACTTCAGGCACCCTAGTGGTACAAGTTCCGGTGGCACTAATGCATCTTATGGATAGGCGGTACCAAAAACTTGAGTTGCACATGGAAAATTACTGCCACCCTAAAGTACCGACGATACTCTTTTATGCCGCCTGTCTCCCTTTTTTGCGTGATTCCGTTTGGATCTTCCGTCTCTATTAATAGAGGCTTTCATTCGACGAATAGAGTAAGTTTTTCACACTTGAAAGCTTGATCTTCTAAATTCTGTGTTGAATTTAAACACTTTCAAAGTTCTTGGATTCTCGTGTATTGAAAGTCGTGCTAGGCTACCGATCTAAGTACGAGTATGGAACGATACTCAGATCAGCAGCCTTCCTTGCACAACTTTCAAGACCAAGAGCCCGAGAACTTTGAGAGTGTTTAGAATTTGAGGGAGAGTTTGAAAGATTAAGCTTTCAAATGTGAAAAACCTACTCCATTCACCAAATAAAGGCCTCTATTTATAGGTATGGAAAACCGCAACATAATCGCGCTAAAAGAGGGATAGGGGATACACTTTTGTAACCCTGGTACTCTAGGGGGTAATGCCAGAACTGTTCCCTATACTATACTAGCTGTACTATGGCAGGCGGTACAATATTTGTAATGTCGCTCAGTTTTTTAGTACCGCCTATCCTTAAGGAGCACCAGCGCCACCAAAACTTGTTCAGCCTTAAACTTGTACCGTCGGTACACAAACTTTGAGTACGACACATTGAAATTGCAAAAACCTTATCTTTTTATGTACTGCAAATGACACTCGGATTGTGGGCTTTTAAGGTCTCCATGGGTACTGCACTTAAACCGGTTGGTGCGTATTACCTTAATTAACACCTCAAGACCCAGAGGCAGGCCCACTTTCTCCCGAGTGGACCAAACACGCTTCAAAACAGTTGCGAAAACTCCGATAAAAAACAACTTTTACACATGAAAATAGAAATCTTTGATCTTAAAATCTTTTTCAAGATAGGCACATCATAACACAAGAGCTTGCTGGTCTCAAAGAAACTTCCTTTTCTTATGCAACCTAAATATTAAACTAGTTCGACACGGGTTTGATTCCCGTAAGGGATACGCTCGACGAACCCTTAACTAACTCCACCATATTCGGGATGCTTACGTGCTCCCGCACCATCCCTGACATGAGCCTCTCGTACCCGGGCAGAGCAGATGCAACGTAACCGAAGGTAAACTGAGAGATATCCATCTTCTTTTGGCGTCTACTCTTTTTTTAAGTTGTGCTTGTACATCAGAAGATGCCTACTTTTTTTCCTGACTACTGACAAAGCCCTATGATTTTCTAAATGTTGATATATGGCATGTGGACATGATGTGTTTCCAACATCAGCTTTCCCATGATACCATGTATGTATATGTTGACATAAATTTCTGTGGTCTATTTAAGTAGATGATGATGTAGCATACATTGTTTTCCTTGTAAAGGAAGTCATTTTCTTGTGAAGGTCTAGACTTTAGCAAGTAACAGCTACTTGTAGCAGGTGCAGTGATAACTTCATTTGTAATTGCTAATTTTTTGATCTTTGCCTGTTACTGTTATTTCACATCTAACAATGTTTGCAGGCAGTTGTTGTAAGCATTGATCCTCGGCGGGTGTACATAAGGACTCCAAGCAATGTACCATACAAGTCTGTGAAGGTGACTAATCCAGGTTAAATATCTTCTGCAGTATTTCTTCCAGTTTAATATTTCCTCTGCATGCTCTATGTGCCAGCTCCAACGAATTGGGCCAAGAGTACTGATATTTTCATGTATATTGCTATTGTCACAGACTCACAGTTGCCAAAACTTAATTTCAAGATTCTTGTATAGTGTTGTGAAAGCTGACTGATTTGCATTCTCTCTCCTGTTTGGTGTTTTAGCCTTGAAGTTATATTGTTTATAACAATGACTCCTGACTATTGAGATATCAAGGCTAACAAATCTTGTGGACAATAGTCTTGCATTTGAAGTATAGGCCGCAATCATTTTTCCCCCAGATATTTCATGGTCTGTATGATATTTAGTTCTTGCCGTCCATATACTCTGCCCTCAATTTGTCTAACATGTTGTGGGTCGCACTTTGATCTGCCTCTCCAGTATACACATAAGCAAATGATATTTACTCCCACAATTACCGCATTTTGGTAAATTAGAGATGTGAATTTTTGGTAGATTAAGAATTTTCAACATTGATTTGTTATGGATCGAAAATCAGCTTTGATGTATCTTTTTACTAGATGAGGATTATAGTGTTAAATATTTCTACTTTGTTCTTTTTTTTTTTTTTTTTTTTTTGTAAGTTCTGTTTGAGGTTGCTACTTAGAGTGTCATGATAAATTGCAGGTCCAAATGGAGAAGAATATGCTTGGTATCAGTGCACGGTATGCTCTCTGATGTACTATGCAAATACTATCAGTTTATTTCTAGTAATGCCACTTTGGCACTTACAATGCATATATGCTTTTGAGTTTGCTGAATGTATCTCATGTTTTCTTCATACTCGCATTCTTGTGCATATTGCACCCCTCCCTCTCCTTAATACCCAAACCCTTTTTCTTTTGGTAGAGAGGGGGGGGGGGGGGGGGTTAAATTATCCCCCCTTATTAATAAGGAAGTGTTATCAATAGGAAATGAAAGAAAGTTAGTTGGGCACAAGAGCCTGCTTTGAAGTCAGTCTATGGTAGAAATTTTCGTGGCAGCTATGTCTTATCATCAAGAGACGATCCGAGATAATGGACCATAGATAAGCATTGATAGGAAGCAACTATTGCCAATCTACCACACAGGGTTTATCAACCAGTAATATGATATCTGAAAGTCTTGTTGGTCCCTGCAATGGCAATTATATAAAATTTATGGAAAAACTAACAAGACTAATTCAATGTTTGCTTCATCTTAATTCAATGTTTGCTTCATCTTATAGAAAAATTTGCCAACTAAATATTTATGAAGATAAGATGATGCTTGAGTGTGTCTTGATCCGATTATCTAGTGTGATTTAAAATGTCCATTAAGTTGTGCCTACATGGCAGTTTTACTCTTATCATGATCCCATTTCCTGTACATGATCTTACCCTACAATTCTTCATTGAGATCGTTAAACGCCCCCAACCCTTCTTTGCTGATCTCAGTTCCCTTGTTTCGCAAACACCCTGAAAGTCAACAATTTCAAATTACAAACTTCTATCTCCCAGTTTTGATTTTTCTATGCATTTCATAGATTATCTTGGAGTTTTGTTCTCTCACTTTGCTTACACCTGCCTTTCTTAGTTCCTTACTGAGTAGTAGATATGCTTGGTTTCCGTTGCTAATTGTCCTCAACAAATGCAAACTTAACCTTTTGCATCTCATCATCTTTATTTGAGCTTCTTCTTACTTACGTTACTCTGACCAAGGATATGGAACGGATTTGACACGGGATCAAAGGATCTGATCCTTTAGATAAAACAATTACAGACACGGGGACTTGGTCAGAGGGTACCACCAAATTAATTTATTGGAAATCTGGGTATACACATAAGTTTTGTAACAAATAAGCGGGGCTAATCCAGACGAGATTGATGTAAGTTTGTTCAGAGGAGATAAGAAGACAAAGAACAGATGAACAGAGAAAGAGTAGATGCCCAAGGCAAGCAATGTTTCTTCTCCCTTCCTCTCTCTATCTTTCCTATTTGAGATCTGAAACCTCTGAGTGGTAACTAACGTTCATGACAATGAAGTACCCAGGGAATTGTATCCCCCTGTCCATGGCCGCCACGGCTGCAATGTCGTAATCCGTATCGTATTTGAGGGATACAAAATACGCCACCCAACAGGCGTGTCAGTGTAACATAGGTTCATACCTATCATCTTCGTTTATGCTGTATTATTGGGTTCCATGTTTCTTTGGTCACATTTAGACAAACCTGAGCTAATTACTTCCATTTTGGAAGAAAGACCCAATGTTATCCAACATGCAGTACGACTGGGCGTGGAGTGGGTACAGGAATGTTATCCGTGGTTAGTACCACGTTCCAATTCGACAATCCGGAACGCAATATGAGTACTAGGTAACTCTGGTATGACTTGATGACTATAATCCATGTCAAATAGTCAATTGTTCTAGTAGATTGACTAACTAAACAAACAAAAGATGGGAAATGCAGGCAGCACACAGATACAGTGAAAACAGAAAGAAGGGAAGTAGGGAGTGGGGGCAATGTGGTGGGATGTGGGAACTGAGATGGTTGTGTGTGGTGGTGAAAAAAGGGTGTCTGTTTTACTGCTGAATGATTTTTTCTTTTTTCATGCTAGTACAATTTAGTTTGTATTTATTTACCACAATTAATTTGGGACCAACTTCATTAGACATACTCATACTTTTGGATTATTTTATTGTAAATTGCAGGGTGGGATTATTTTATAAGGGGGAGCAACACGAGGTTATTTTTATTAATATTTTCTTGAATATTATTCACTTCTTAGAGTTTTCACGATGTGTTTTTTTTTTTTTTTGTCTTTTTGTTTTTTGGGAGGTGGAGACTTTGACTATAAATTTAGTGAGTGAGAAAGGCCAATTACTCCCCTTAACTGTCATTGTCAAATTTTGAGAAATCAGACAAAATTTGATTCTCGTAGCCTAATATTCTGAGAGTCACAAGTTCACAACACATCCCACCCAACAGAATACATCAATAGTCTCTGAATAACTCAGCATGATTTAAAAAATGTTTCATATCATCTCATGTGATGTTTTTCCATTTAATCATTTCACTCGTTAAATGCCTTAGCTGGGTTGTTGGTTATTTGCAAAGCTTTGTAAATAAAGGTTAGGTTATCTCTCAAATTGAAGTTAATGTAAAAGGGCTTGTGTAATTCACTGTATATAAGTCAACATAAATTGTGTAATAGGTATCCTGGAATAAAAAATCAAAATACCAACAGAAAAACACATTGATCTGATAAAAAAGTTGCTACATTAGATGTTGCTGTCACATAGGTTGTGTTTGGTTGGTTGTAATCAAAATTGTAGTGTTATGAACGAGGAGAGGAATTGATCCAACATGGAGGGAGTGGAGTTTTATTACACCTACTCATGTAATGATGATTACATAGGTTTTACTTTTTTATAACTATTACATGAGTTTGTACTATGAGAGCTCTCGCCTTGTAATGATGATTACAACTCTCTCTCTCTCCCTCCTAATTTTCACCCCATTTTTAGGCCAAAATGGGTCATTGCAATGGTGATTATATTACACCCAACCAAACAAGCCCTAAGTCTTGAATGGAGGGAGGCTGTAGTTTGCTCGATAAACTTCATTTTGGGGCATTATCCTGGAACAACAACGGCTCCTATGGTGCTCTCCTATATTTTCACATTAAACTCTAATAGCTATTTATAAATAATGTCGTGGACAAAACCTTCCAACTCTTGGCCTGTCGATGCTTTCTGAAGAGTTTTGATGCTGCTATATCTTGGCTTTCCAAAAATCTCTACATTAAATTCAAATATGCTTTACTGTGTATCCTTGGTCTTCTAACGTATTCTCCTATGCTTCTTAAGGTCAATGGCGGGAGAGAGGGCCGGCCTATTGGAGCGTATGAGCTTGCAAAAGCTGTAGAGGAGCTAGGTGCTGGTGAAATTTTGCTCAACTGTATTGATTGTGATGGTAGGCTTTCCTACTTGTTAGTTAACAGTTGGCATGCTGTGTTTGATCATATAGCCTGGCTAGTAGAAACATGTATTATTTTTAAGTGAACTGCTCTTTCTGCATATGGTCCCTGTTCAAAATCAATCTGATATACAGTTAAAGATTTCTGTCCATACTTTTGTCCTGCCAAGAAGATTGACTACTAAATGAATGTGCTTTCGGGGTGGGGGGTGGGTTAACCTGTGGAATTCAGTTATTATGATGGAGACTGTTTTGCAATAGTTTTCCTATGACTTTGTCATTCCTGTTGAATAGTTGAACTTTCTGTGTTTACAATACAATATTTAAAACTGTCATAAGATAGAACTGATTGGATGTCGGAAGCTATTTATATTGGTTTGATATGGATGTTTTGTCTACTCATTGTGATAGTAGTTGTCCTGATGAGCAAAAATAACAGATTCATACCATTAAAACATTATTCTCATAACCTCTTTCTCTCATTTACTGTGCTGTATTTCAGGCCAAGGCAAAGGATTTGATATAGATCTTGTAATGCTCATCTCTGATGCTGTTAACATCCCTGTAATTGCAAGCAGCGGTGCGGGTACTGTTGAACACTTCTCAGAGGTATTTGAGAAGACAAATGCTTCTGCTGCTCTTGCTGCTGGAATCTTCCATCGTAAGGAGGTAAAGCTTACACAAATTTCTTTTTCAAGTTTAGAAGGTTTTCATTTTTCGAAAATTCACAGTTGCAATCTTCACCTTCTGTAGTAGGTAGGTATTTCTTATTCTTGCTCTGTTGCTCCTCTGCAATATGCTTCTCTCTTTAGATACACTCACATACTACCTCCATTTCTTTAATTTCTTCCCATTACACTTTTACACGTATGCCAATGCACATAATATATCCTAAATATCTTTAGTTATATATTAGTAAAATTTACAAAAAGTTGATATTCTTAATCTACTCACTAATACAAATAGAACAAGATCCAGTATGACTATCTTATCTTACATATGAACAGTGCCCAAATGTCAAATGGGAAGAACTTAAAGATGTAGAGGAAGTACTCTGCTGTTGTTTAAGATTTTGTATTTTGTAGTAATGCCCTTGATTGGAATTCATAAGCCCTCCGTACAGGGAGGGCCACACGCTAGCACCATTTCTTATTTCATTGTCATTTGACCACATTAATATTGCCTATCAGCTTTGCTGCGATTCATGGACAAGTCAAAACGCTTTGTGGTAAATAGGTGGAATGGAATTTTTGTGCAATTTCTCCTTTGGTTGAGGTTCTACTCATATTATGTTGGCTTGTTTCCTTCAGCTCAAACAAGACAGCCGTCACGAATTTCATTTAGGAGAGTTCAGTTCTGATTAGAAATGTAGTGCGGTAGTTTAGCTTAGGAGAACAGAATTGTATTGATCGTTAAATTGACATTGATATGGAACGCACTAGAAGCCATGATAGTTAGTTACTCAACCCTTTTTCTCTTGTGTCCGTCATTCAAGCTGCATCTATTGTGATTTTTGATATTCACGTCTAATTATCTGCCATAATGATTGAAACCGTATCCCGAGGCATCTTAAGATGTGCTATATTTCGGCTTCTACAGGTACCTGTTCAAGCAGTGAAGGAGCACTTGTTAAAAGAAGGCATTGAAGTCAGGATGTAGAGGAAACATCGTGGTATGTCCAGTTCTGCTAATCAACTTTAAGGAAAGATTTGCTGACGCGAAAATCCACACCTTGAAACTCAGGAGGGGCTCATATATATTACTTGTCTTATTGAGCTGCGGTTACCGTCTTTTCGGCTCCACGCGAACTAATCTTGTAAGGCCTGATAACTACCTAACCGAAGTGACAGAACAAACAAAAGAAAACATAAAAACACATTACTCTTTCTCTGACTTCATCGGTTAGATTGGCAGCAAGCCGCTGGTTTCCAACTCCCAAGAGTTGCATGAGCATATTTTTGTAACTTGTCATTTGGGTTCGGTACTGTCAAATTTTGAATTGTATGCTACATCATTAGAACAACTGAACATTCTATTGTGGTGTCATTGTATTCGTTTATGTTTTGTGCTATCTCAATCAAACGAGGAGAAAATGAAATTATAAGCATATGGATGACCAGAAAAGCACACAGTGCATAATATTAGAGCAGGTGGTGTATTATTAGCCTGAGCACAGGCCGCGATCCTATATTCGACTTTGTATTAGATCTTCATTGCCAACTCCTTTTGACACATCAACCCGGCATTAATAATGGAAATGCATACACAAGGAACAGATGGTCTTCGTAGGGGTCGTTTGGTTTTACATGAAGGAATGGATTGTGTTAGAGGAGTGGAATGGAAACAATTATTGTTACTTTTTAAACTTGTTTGGTTAAACACATGAATGGAATCATTGGAATCAAATTGACTTTTTACCATTTCCAAATTAATTAACACAACACTTCCCCTTTTCCCTTCCCTCCTCTAATCATGTCATGAAACCACCATTACAACCCTCAATGATGTCACCCACCACCCTTGTCATTAGATTTGAGCAAATGCTTTTCGTTTTTTGTTATGTCTGTTCATGGTAGCGCCGGTGGTGGGCGGTGGTGGGCGGTGGTGAGCGCCGGCGTTGGACGGTGGAGAGAGCCGGTGGTGGGCAGTGGCGAGCGCCGGCGGTGGGGTTTGAGGGAAGAGGAGAGAGAGAAGGGATGGGGAAAGAGAAGAGAAAGAGGAGAGAGAAATGGGGGAGGTGGAGGTCGTGTTGCATGGTGCGGTGGTAGTGCGGCGGTGGTGAGACGGCGGTGGTGGTGCGGTGGTGATAAGGTGGCAGTAGCATGGTGTATGAGGAGGAGGGGGAAGGTGGGATAGGAGAGAGAAGAAGAGAAGGGGAATGGAATGAAACCTCATGGGGGAGGGGGGATTCATTTGGGAGGAGTCAAATAAGAAAAGAAAGGGAATGAAAAAAATAAAATTATAAAACAATAAAAAAGAAAGGGAGTGGGAGAGTGACTCCCTTTCCAAGAGACAAAAAATGAGAAACCAAACATGCTTGTAGCGTATACAAAGCCGTTAAATCTTTTCTGATAGAACATCTTCAAGCACGGACAAGAATAATCGGATGCTTTATTTTCAAATTTTCTAACTTCGGAATATTTCGTGCTTATCTCTTCTCCACTTCCCTCACATGTTTCTCTCTCCCCCGCCCTTCCCTCACCCAATGCAACGCTGTCTACCCTCTCCCCGTCCCACACGACACCACAACAATATTATATATCCCATGTTTTTTATCCAAACCTTATGTTTTGGCTACCGTGTGTTTCGCACATGGGTTCGAGTAGTTACCGAGGAGTAAAAGGTGCCCCATATGGTGTGTTTTTGGCAACAAACATCGCAACAAAGATGGTCGGAGAAGGGGGGGGGGTTATTACTCAACTCAAATCTTAACCATGGCCGTAGTCGGATCTACGTCGAATATCTGATGGAGTTGAGGTGGTGGCATGTGAAATGGTGGTGGAGGTACCGCTCAACGGAGGCAACCAATGGTCAAACAACGACAGTAGTTGAGGGAGTGAGACTTTGAGGTTCGAGAAGGAGGAACAATTTGTTTTTATCTACTTTAATGATGGGTATATTGATATTTTTATAGATTATCTCACCAAAGTTTTTGTGAGGCCGTCTCATTTTAGTTTTTGCCAATGCGTACTTTCTTTTAAAATCCTCTTATTCAAACATAGTGAGGTAAAACAATCTCTAACCATATTCGGATGATGTCATATAACAAATAATATAAGAACACTTCACTCATATGACGTGACTATAAATGTAAAACCCTAACCCCTAAGTATAACAATAATAGTACAATAATCTTAATAACAAAAAAATTTAATATGTATGGATATTACTGACTATTATTGTGAACATTACACACTATTAAAAAATTAAAATATATGGACATTAAACACTATTATTATGGACATTAGTTACACACTATATATTATTAGGTACTCCCAAGAGCATGTGCTCCCACCCTATATTTCTGTAGCTTTTAGTGTTTTTCTTGTACCTTTTCCGAGAAGGTACAAGAAAAATGACAAAAGGTACAAGAAATCTAGGTGGGAGCACATGCTTCCGGGAGCATGGTATAGATTGTGATATATTATAGATATCAACAACAATAATACAAAAAATTTTAAAACGAAAATTACAATATCTGGACATTCACACTATTATTATGGATATTGACTATTGTGAATTTAATAGTTATAATAGTAATAATTAAGTGGACACATTTAAAAAAGGGGAATTTAAAAAACTGCATATAAACGCCATTTTAAAGTTTTGAACCGGCTGGCTGTAATTACAGAAATAGTAAGACACTACTGTGTTGCCAACTGAGCCAACTTACTTCGCTGAGAATATATAACAAATAATTTTAATAGTAATTTGATTTTGTTTCCCGAACGCACGTTAGTTTGCGAGACTTATAATCGGCCCTCGTGTATACCGTGCTCCGTATATTTCTTTCTGAAGGGACCCGCACTGGGTGACTATACCTAATATTTCTTTCTGAAGGGACCAATGACCATACCTAATGTACTCGTGAGAAGAAGGTGTAACAAGTTTGGTCCATTTTTTTAGCATGCCATGGCCCATGGGTACCATTTCACGGTAAGTCGGAGTTTTGGGATTAATTTAGAAGAATTTTATGTGGATTTTATTTTTTGTTTTATGTCACAACTTTTCAAAGACTAACTCAAAAAAGATAACAAGTAGTACTCTTTCCTTCCTACTCGACAGTATTGGGAATTTATCTTATCAAAAGAATACCACAGAAGCTGCTTTATTAGAAAAAAGAATTGATAAGACTATAAAATTCACACTTCAATATCAAAACTAAATGAACTCTCTCACATATAGTATTATTAACGGTTCACCTAATCCTTATACGAGAAAAACACTCTCAAATTGAATATCAGCCGATAACGTCCTATTATAATCCAAAATTATACTCCATGGATACCCAAGGATAGAAAAAGAGGGATTGCATATTTGCATTTAGTATATATTCTGCATAGATTAAGTAGGTTCTGATTTTTAAATGCCAAATATTAATTGTCTATAATATGTACACTGCTTTTATGTCTATATATGAAATGGTAATAAAATAAATCATATAAGCAGTATAATACACATGTGTTTAGGTAAAATAAGAAAAACACTCATGCATTATTTGGAAAAGACTGCCTACTTTTATTTTTATTATAACTTTATTATAAAAGTAGACCAACTCTTTACATGCTAAATTATTTTAAATTTTATATAAGCTTAATTGAGTTATTGGTTTATGTGTCTTTATTGGCAAAACGTTGCACCGTCTACTTTTAAGATAAAAGTAAAAGGTCGATCTTTCAAGACAATATGGAAGAAAAAAGATATTATTTTAATAGGGTTTGAGTGTCTTTATTTGTTTTGTTCTAAAATCACAAATATCACTATTTGTGTTTTAATTTACTGACTATGATGTATTTTACTATATATATAATACTCCGTATACTTTATAACGCATATAATGGGTTTTACTATATCATGTACTTTGAGCATCAAAAAAAAACTATATCATGTACTTTACCATGCATCATGCCATTTATAGACCTAAAAAAATGTCTATAAAAGAATCTAAAAATCACGAACGCCCTCATCATTTCTCACGTACTTTCACGTAATAGATAGCTTTGGAGTCAAAAGATAGATTCAACCCCTGTTTGGTAAGCGTAACGCTCCAGCATGCAACAACCAGACGAGACAGAGAGCCACTCATCTTCTTGAAATGACAGCTTCTTGTCCAAATCCCATGATGTGTTATTTCCAGATATCAAAGCTCGTTTCTCTGACAAGAATGCCCTAGTTAAGATTTCATGTGAGATGCAAAAGGGTGTACTCACCAAAATTATCAACCAGATTGAGAACCTTCATCTCTTCGTCACCAACATTAATGCTATGCCAGCCACAAGTACCACTCATGTTATAACCATCATAGCTCAGGTATTTATCCGTAAACTTTATCATTGCTTTACAGCCTTGCAGGGCCTTCACTACTCACTGATAGAATTACTGATTTTAAAGAGTTTTTGTTACTATATTTCAGTTGCTTTATACGCTCCTACTAAGCCAACTTGTACTTAACAAGTTAACATACGCGAAATTTTTTCTATTTGCAGATGGAAATGAAATTTGATATGACACCAAAAGAACTTGAGGATGAAATTTGTTCGATCTTCAAGAATTAGCTTCAGATTCCCATTTCTTATCTTATATTTTTTGTATAATTTTGTTATGGTTTTTTATGAATATATGTAGTATTCAATCAAAGACATGTCAATATTTCTAGTTGTGAAAATCCGGAAATTTAGATGTCTGATCTGTTCATTCAAGAATGCGTTATCCAGAAGCCAATATAGATATTACTCCATTTTTTAGCCCTTGGTCATGAACACAACTCACTATTACTTTACAAGCTAACATGTACATCGATGGCAGTATGGCACTTATTGTAAATAAGAAAGTGGTGCCTAGTGTCATAATTAATGAGCTAGGCGAAGGCTGGTGATTTGGGGTGTTAAACTGATGTGCTTGATGGAGTTTGCTGGTTTAAAGGGTGTTCTCTCCTGTCCAAGAAGGTTCCTGTGTTTTCATAGTTGCAATTGTGTTTCTTTTGTGTGTGTTTGTGAGGGTATGATATTTGAGGGCATTTGTATTATGTGGAGTGTATCAAATATGGAACGTCAATCAATCCAATTCGTACGATGTAAGCATATGACTTTTCACTTGAGTGAGCAAAACTCTGCCTATCAAGAGGAAGACCCCTTTTGCTTTGTTATGCAATTTACTGATCAAGTTAAGGCTATGGAGAAGATAAAGGCTTTGAGAAGACAAGGGAATGAACTGTATAAGAAACGCCAATTTGGGGACACTTTTGTTGAGTACATGAAATCTGCAAAACTTTTATGCTTCATCAATCCCGGAGGGTCTGAGGATGAGAGTATCCACTATGACTTGGCTATTGTCTTGAATTTGAATTTGGTGGCGTGTACTGTTAGACTTGGTAAATTGGCTGATGGTCTAGTGCTCAGTTCTCTAGTTTTAGAGATAGACTCGACCAATGTTAAGGCACTTTTTCGACGAGCTTCTCTGTATATTCAAGCGGGTGATTTACAAGAGGCTTATAAAGACCTTGTTGAGGCTACAAAATTGAGCCCGAATAACCAAGAGGTGCTTGATGAACTTCATAAGATTGGTTCCTTGTTACAATTATGTGGTGGACAAATGACAGTTGAGCATGAAGATAGTGTGTTTAATGGTCGGTTAATGAAATCCAATACTACTGAACGGAAATGGAAAAGAAAGTTGGAGTGTGTTGAAGCAGTGGCGAGTAACTCTAGAAGTTGCCTCGCAGTGGAGGTAAACTGTGATACTCATAGCTCCTTTGTCGATTCTATGGAAATTGAGATGGAATCTACTTGCTCAAAACAATAGTGGACTGCAGTGTGGCGAAGAAGAAAGTAAGGAGTCCAAGGATAGTTGCTGTTGCACAAGAACCAAAAGTTGTGAAGAAATGACTGATAATCAGAACAACAAACCAACGGATGGTGAAGAAGTCCATTCACATAAACTTCCTTCCAAGCATAATTTTGTGAGCCGAAGGAACTCAAAGCTCACAATG
>CAAKMY010125592.1:0-10052 GCA_901111285.1 Corrigiola litoralis | reverse complement strand
TTTCCCCCTTTGGGTGTTTTGGTCATACATCCCTTTTTTCATACTACCAATTATGGCAAACTCTACAAACTTTACAAGAATAAACTCTAAAGGATCCAAACACGAAAATAATCGTGTAAAAGAGTGATTAATGGGTGTTGAATGCATGCGTTCAAAAGAGTAAATTTCTAACATTGATGATATTTTCCCAAGATGTTAACTAGCTGATTTAACATCCATTATAGCTTCAATGCAATCACTAAATAGAAAATTAGGACCTTCTTTATTTTCAGCTTTCAAGCCTCCAATTTGGAACACAGGAAGAAGAAAAGAGCCCATTGACTACGTTGAAATCCCTGTAAAGTCAACGTTTATTGTTAAGGGACTCGTGAAAGTATGCATTTGATAATAAATAAGTTCCGCACTCTTACGGTAATGGATAAACATGACAGTTGAGAACCATGTCTTTCCTTGTGCTGTTGGGTGTCTTCGATACCAACTAACTATCAATTAGGTGTAGTTATTTTTTTTTTATTTTATTTTTTTTTGATGCGAAAGAGAAGCAAGCTCCTATTACAAAGTAACTAAGCGTGGCTTGGCCACGCCCGAAATGTCGTTAAGCAAAAGACTAGAAAGACCAGGGGGGAGGGGCATCTAGAGTGACTAATTTTTGTTCCTGCAAGACCCCTTGATTTGCTAACCAATCCGCAACCTTGTTAGCTTCTCTGTAGGTATGAGAGAGGTTAACTTCCCAATCCTCCGCATCCAAGAGACGACGACAATGATCAATAACATGTTTGTTAAAGCCCTGGCTCCTCTCTTCGCTCTGTATGAGTAATGTGCATGCCTCGTTATCAACAAAAACCACAACTCGTCGACAACCCAGCTCGCGTGCATAGGAAAGACCTTGGCTAAGAGCAAGCAACTCGGCTCGCATGGATGAACAGTGACCTTGCCTCGTTAGGTGTAGTTATTGTGGATGAGCACAAACAACAGTATTTTGCTATCCGATAAGAAAGGAATTGTGCCAAAAACTTAGATAAAAAAGAATGTTGACAGTGGGATTCGAACCCACGCCCTTTCGGACCAGAACCTTAATCTGGCGCCTTAGACCAACTCGGCCATATCAACGTTGTGATACATGTTTCCTTCTTTGGTTAAATATATTTATTCAAGCCTGCAGAGTGAGACTGACAACTTTGTCTTTCTTTCCTATAACTACATAAGTTTGTGATATTTATCTGTTGTGCTTTTCACATTTTATTGGGGCTTATTTGTAGAAATTCCTATTTTCCTCTCCACTTCTTTAGACTTTGGCTGTAGCAAAGAGGAGGTGCTTAATGAACTTTATTACTTACTACTATTACCTTGCTCAATTTCATGGCCACTTGAGTATGTGTCTCAATTTTACAAGTAGGGGATTCACCGGATTCATGGCTTATGGCTAAGCTACTTGAGAATTAGCCTGCTACGCCCACAATTGATGGAGATTTTTATCAAATGTTGTTTGAATGGCGGTATATCGACCAAGACATTGTAAGCGTCTAGACATGGTATGCCATTCCACACAAGTGTTGGTTTATGGAGTCTTAAGCCTAAGAACATCAAGTTACCTTTTTTTTTTTTCTTTCTTATTTTGATTTTCAAAGAACAAGCATCAAGTTACCTAGCTACTTGAGTCTATTGGTTTAGCCGTTAATTTGTTCCCGTAGAGGGATCAGAGTGCATATATATAATGAAAATACGATGTATAACTAGACTAGTCCATAATGAAAAACGAAGAAGGCAATGGCGTCAGACAAGAGACAACATCACTTTAATATATGCTTGCTTGAACGAAGTGCATAATGGCGTTGGTTTATGGAGTCTTAAGCCTAAGAACATCAAGTTACCTTTTTTTTCTTTCTTATTTTGATTTTCAAAGAATAAGCATCAAGTTACCTCGCTACTTGAGTCTATTGGTTTAGCCGTTAATTTGTTCCTGTAGAGGGATCAGGGTGCATATAGATAATGAAAATACGATGTATAACTAGACTAGTCCATAATGAAAAACGAAGAAGGCAATGGCGTCAGACAAGAGACAACATCACTTTAATATGTGCTTGCTTGAACGAAGTGCATAATGCACTAGATAGTTAATTACAATCTACTTAGCCCCCCTTAACCACCACCAAATTATAACATGCATAGAGGATCAAGCTAAGGTTGACCCAATCATCCAATGATTGGGAGCTCAACCTGCCTGGGGGTCGTCCCCGATTCAAATCCTCATGACCCCGTTCCCCGCAATATTAGATGATCCAATGTACCAAGAAAATAAATTATACTGTAACATATCATGCATATTGATCGCACCTTTGGAAATGGTATTACACTGAAGAAAATGAGCTTGCTGTCTACATATTTCATTATTTTGGAAGCGGAAACAGCCATAGGGCAACTCTCCTTTGGCGTGTTACGTTCTTGGTATACAAACCGAGCTACTGAACGATCACATGCCAATGTAGAGCTGCCCTACAGCTACTTCCGCTTAGCTAAATTTTTGTGAAATTCTGGCTGGTTTCTGTTTCTCGAGAAATAGCTACTTTGAGCTTTATATAATAATCAAGGAGAAGATATGCCATATGGATATACTCCAGTGTACCTCAGTTCTCCTCCAAAGGAAATGCCTTAATTAGCTTCGCTGTCTAGATAATATCTAAGATTCTCCGACCTAGCATATATATGATTTCAACCTCTCAAACAAAAACAAGGTGCTCGAGGCAACAAGGATAGATATGTACATTTGTTCTCTCTTTCTTACTTAGTTTGCTTCGTATCATGATAGAGAGGCAACAAGGAGTTGTAATGGTTGACAAAAGGTAGCAGAAGGAAGATGCCATATCTTTAGGATAATGGAAAGGTGAGGCAGAAAACTAATTTTATAGGTATATACTATGTTATATTCGTGTTTGTGAAAGATGCTATCTATTGTTTTATGAAATCTTATAATGGTACACTTAATAAGTTTGCGATGATCATTAACTTTTTCAACAATTTGCGGCCAGCCAGAGTCATATCAATATCTTTATCTCAAGACGATGCTGGATTATAATTAATGACCTCTTTTTCAAAGCTGTATATTGAAACAACATTTTAGTAGAGAGTATGCACAAATTTAAAGATCCTAAATTTTATTGGAGAAGGTTTTCGTTTGATTCTCATAAATTTAATTGATTTCCGTTATATTTTGATATCATTTATAGATGTTGTATGCCTATTAATTACGTTATAAAACCATGCATCTTTCTTTCTACTCTCAAAAATCAAAACTAAAAATATTATAGGGAGGTCCCACATGGCAACCAACCACTTGGGAATTCACTATCACTATTTTTTTAATATTTAATTTTAGACACAACACTTTATTAAGCTAAATATATTAAGAAGTTATTTGGGTTGATTAGAAGAAAAAATAGATGATATTTCATTTTCATGTATTTAATTTGTGTTATTAGAATAAAAAAAGGAGTTTGAAGGGGCATTCATTTTGAGGTAGTTAATGATTTATTTATTTTTATTTACAATCCTTCTTAGAAAATGGAGGTTAAAGCTATAATGACTAAGTCTACAATGCTTAAGATCGAATATACATTTATATATCTATCTATCTATTTTATATTTATTAAAAGGCGTTTCTATCACCGCATTTTGTTACGTAAGAATTCCACGTGTCATAGCATTCAGCTCCCGATAGTGATGAATATATAAACATAAATATAGCATCCTAAGGCCTACATAAAAAATTATCTAATTCCTAACATAATAAGTTAATAACGTATTAAATGTAATATAATTAATTACATAAAGCAATAAGACACACAATTTTTGTTATTAGCTTAAAAATCTTATTATTTTATGATTGAAACTAGATTATAGAACCACAATAAAAAACATATACATACATACATACTCAATATTAAACAATATAGAAAGATTCAAATGAATGTATATGAATAAGAAATCAATCCAACAAAAACAGTTACAAAATCTCGAGCATCACCTGGCCCAAGACCTAGTTCGTATATAAAGATCGATGTTTAATACTTTGTTCTAATTATATAGCCTAGCCACTCCAGCTATTTATTAAAAAAAAAAGAATACTAATTATCCGTTCATGGCCGATAAAATAGAATTATTATTACAATATCACTGTGTATTTATTTAATATTTAGGATATATATTATCAAAATTAATGAGGTTGCGTGTACAAATGAGGCTAGTTGTTGTAGGTAATACTCCGTATATATCACTGGAAAAAAGTAAAGCCTTATATGAGACTGTTTCAATCAAAGAATTGGTAGGACCCGTCTATAAATTTTAACAATTTGATTCAAGTTAAAATCTTAACCTACTAATTTAAAGTTGGCCTAATGTTATTTCTTTTTTCCGTTACCAAAACTCAGTTTTAATAATTGGTGTAGGATTGACCTTTCTAATTTAAAAAGAAAATACATATGACGTATCAAATTGTTTTTTTATTGGTTAAGATAAACATACTCCATATATGTTATGGGCTTTCCTAGACCGTGATATATTTGCGTTACTTCGTACGGAGTATTTCGTACCTTTCTAGTTCCAGTTCTAGTTCAAATTGGATTCGTTATACCTAGTTCGGGTTGTCTTAGAACTCCTCCTATTGTCCTACATTGATAAATATAAAAGCACTGCCTTTCTATTGACAAACGCAAGATTTTATACACAATAATATCCTAAACATGGAAAACATGCAAGTGATAAATGGCTGTGTCAACAATAGCACCAAGAAGAGGACAAGATTTGATATGGGAAATTTTAACTACGACATTGATACTAACAATGTCGAAGAAGATAGTCTGAAATCACTACCAGACGACGTCTTAGAGGGAATTCTCACAATCTTCTCGAGTTCAGTGCAAGTGAATGATTGCAAGAAGAGGAGGAAGACAAGCGACATAATCAACTTGGACGAAGTAATGACCAGTTTCTCAAGAGTGCAAGTAGATGATTGCCTCAAAAACAAGGAGAATAGGAAAACTAGACTACTTGTTGATCACCTCAAGAATAGCAAGAAAAAGAAGAATAATAATAGGGCACTTGAAGACAGACTAGGGTCGCTCCCAGACCCCCTCTTGCAGGAAATCATTTCACACCTCCCGATCCATGAAGCCGCCAGGACCGCCATCTTGTCCCGGCAGTGGCGCCACTTGTGGACTCATGTCTCCCGCCTCTACGTCGACTTGGATTACTTCCTAAGGTCAGGGCCGCCCTCGTATGAAATTCGAAACGTCTGCGGCTTCCTTGCCGACTACATCTTAGGCAAGCTCAAGTTGTCCAACGTCATGAGTTGCAAAATTAGTTTATCTCATCCGCAATATGGTGATGATATGGGGAAGTACTCCTCTTGGTTGGATACCTGGCTTCCTAAAATTTGCGCCCTAAATCCTAAGGAAGTTGCCGTGACCATCAAGGGATACAAGAACCGCCTATATGGTTATTGTCCGAAACACCCATGTCAAGTAAATCATGTACAATGCGCTCATAAAATTGTTACTGATGCTTTAAACAGCAGCTATCCATGAGAAGTTGATGTAATTGTGTAGTACTTGGTGGAGCAATTATCTGAATCCATGTGCATACTCTGTCCTTTTTCGGCGTAGATGTGTAGAACATGTAATTCGTGGAGCAAATGTTATCAGAATCTGAGTTATTTGTGTACAACGACTCTCCTATTGTCAATCGATCTGCTTGAGTTATAGAGGTCGATCAGCTGGTTGAGTGACAATTGAGAGAGGATGAAGAATTGAAGACCAATTACCTCTGCAACATATAAGGGTTACTACAATTTGATTTGATATAATTAGTATGTCTTTTTGTTCAACTTGAAAGTTCTCCAAAGGACCTGAAAAAAATAGTAGCATAAGTGATGTTAATGAGTTCAAGACTTCAAGTAATTAAGATCAAGAGCTCTGTAAGTCTCAGCGAATATGATAGGATCTTCAGTTTTGATAGAATATCCATGTCCTTAGTTCAAGTAATGTTGTTTATTCTATAAATTGTATTTTCTTGCATAATTTAGCGCTCTCAATGTCTGTATTAATTATTGTGTTTTTATCCTCAAGTAATATTAATTACTTGAATTGCAATTTGGCGAAGACTGAGATGCCTGTATTGTTGGCGAACTATCAGCTCTCGTACAGTCGTACTTCCCAAAGTTGTGTTTGTGCTTTGAAAGTTCTATTTAAATAACTTATCACTCAGGTAATAACAAAACCAACCAATAGAATCCAACAAAAACTCTCTATACACCCTATATCCGAGCAACACAAACTAGCAGAAACATAAGAAAACACTGAAAAATTATCAACACATAAGTCGAACTTCACATATTCAACAAATTTGTATAAGAGATGCAGCCTCTATATATTCTGTGTTCGCACACACAAGGTAGAAAAATTATCATCTAATCATAAGAATGCGAATGACCTCATTGCATCAATAGCTGCTGCGCAGCATTGACAGATTTGATAATTAGCAGGAATGTGGATATAACGATCAGAAAAACCATAAAGTTCTTATCAAACTGCATTCTTCTCGATAGATTGAAAGAGAAGATTTAAAAAATGCTTCTCAGGTTCTCTGGAGTACTTTCAAGTTAAAAAGTACTCAAATCCCAGTATGGGTTCTCCATCCTTTGTCACTCTACCAGCCAATCAACCGGTGTAACTTTACTTGATTCTGATACTCTATATTCTGATTGAAGGGGTTCGATTCAACTATTCTGTTTACCTATCTTGTCATGTATTTAATTTATTATTTGAGATTCCTAGGGTCATCCGTATTCCCCTTGCTTTTTTTTAACACTTTTCAGGAGCCTAAAACATCTCAGGAAGTATTGCTTTAACTACTGTGTTTCTCAATGTGACTCAGCTAGGAGCCGCTGCTTTGTTATCATACTATGTATGTTAGCCTTGCAATGCCGCACTGTAACCTGCCTTTTCTAGTTTGATTTTGCGTTGTCACTGAAACAAAGTTGAATGATGCGTGTAATGGACAAAAGTGTTAAAACTTTTAACATCAGAAAGGAATGGAGAAGTTCAGAAGAAATAAACAAGATGATGATGTTGGCAATGTAGACTGTGATGAGAGTGCAATCTGCAAAAGAATCTCAGAAACCAACTAATTCCCCTGCATCTTCTTACAGATTACTCGGACCTTCTGTTGAGGTATGCTGTCAAAACCTAGACTTGCTGGTCTCCTACTTAAAACTCCTGTCATGCTTAACAGAATGCCTCTACTTCGTTCCAATTGGGATATTTACCACCAAAATTATATACAAGCTCTATTAGCATTCCCTTATGTTACTACCTCGAATCAAACAAGCTGTTAATGCTTTAACAGAATGGTACTTTCCTGTTGTTTTTTGAGAGAAAGCGAGCCAACAAGTAGAATGTTACAGAATAATCTAGTACTGCGCATGCTAATCTGTCAAATGAACTTAGCTCACTGGCCATGGCTTGGAAATCTTTTTTTTTTTTTTTGGTAAAAAATGTTAGAATTGCATTTAAACCAGAACCAAGTTCTGTTACATGACAAGAACAAGGGGCATACCCCTCAGCAAACTCAACTAAAAAGTGCTACAGGACCAATTTAAGCTCCTGACAGATTCTATCAAACCAAATTAGGCTCTAATTCTAGTACATACTTCATATCTGATCTGTTGCACCCCTGCTTCAGGTCTTCTGAGTGTCTGCTCCAATCTACACTGGTTCCGAGTCTGCCCAATCAAGTACATATCTGCATCGCATACAGGCCAAATGACCATTCTCCTAAATTTGCACCCTCCCCTCAGTCTGATAACATCTGAAATATTACTGCAACCCCTGAAATAAATCTGCAACGATTTCCCTATGACCAAGTGGTTCAAAGCTTTGGTGTGTGCTCTTTGTTTATGTTGTTGTTGAGTTGTTGGTAGTTTGATGATCCAGGATTGGTTTTCTCAAGAGAGCACTGCTATTTATTAATTTTTTTTTTTGAAGGGAGCACTTGTATTACATTGTGTGAGTTGCATCCTGATAATGCTTGGTTTTGCTTAATAAAAGAGTAGTGGTGGTCTTTTGTACAACAGTGCCACCGGATAGCAGTCTGATAAAGTCCTATCTCCTAAATATGTGACCTCTACTGCTGCATTGTTTCTATTCAACTACATAAAGGAAATTCAGCATTTAAATACAGAGGCAAAACATTCTAAGATAATAAACTCACATCTCAAACATCATATCAAGAAAGGCCTTTGTCTAACCATCATAGTCATGGACTGTGGTTTGAACTGCGACATATGTTTAAAAGATCAATTTACTCATCACATCTTCGCACATTGTAGAAAAAACTGGAATACAGATCAAATCAAGATGATTGATGTAAATATAATGAACATGTTGTACTAGCTCATAACCAATGCTAGTGTTTCAGGTAACTAGACCAGGATCGGCATATACCATAGCCAAAAAAAAAAAAAGAAGAACTAGAGCTACACTACTAACCATTCTACTAGTTTCATGATAGCAAATAAAAGTATCGATGGGTACATAGCGATGAGTACCAATTTGGTGATAAACTGACAAGTAGTTTAAAGCCTATTCTAAATAAATATGTCAATTGACTAACTCACTAATACTACCTATCAACTCAAACAAAGCGATAGATTAGCAGTCGTCCCAGCATCAGCGCGCCGGCAGCTGGTAAAAAATAGCTCCAGTCTCCTTGGAAACCAATCTCACATTCATATCTTCCAACAACGGGCAAGACTTATGTATCGACAGCATCCGTTGACATTGGCAATGAGGAAGAGTGACTTCCATATGAAGCTTCTTCAGATTAGGTAGATTAATAATGCCATCCTCAGGAAGCTTAGTCTTAAGTTGTTTTCCCACTAAACATAAGCGTGTTAGGGAAGGGCATTCACCAAATAAACAACTTAGTATACTAATATAAGGTTTTATGCCACAATCTAGTTGCTCGTGTGCTTTGATGATCACAGTAATTTCCTCGGGGTTTCGGGCGCAAATTCTTGGAATCCAGGACTCCAAACAAGAAGAGCAGTGCTGCATGTCATGAGCATGCTGGGGGAAAGTTGAAGTAACTTTAAAATTTAGGAGTTTAGGCCACTCGAGCTTAGCCAAGATGTGGTCGACAGTGGTGGAGAGTTGGCGAAATTTGCAAGGGGGAGCCCGTAAGCCAAGGAAGTGGTCCAAGTCCAGATGAAGGCGAGGGACTTTAGTCCATAGGTCGCGCCATCGCCACGACAAGATGGCGGTTCTGGCGGCTTCATGGATGGGAAGGTATGAAATTATGTCCTCCAATATGCAGTCCGGGAGTAGCCCTAATCTTTCTTGATCACCAAGTTTCCTCCTTTTACTCTTCTCGTCTTTATTGTTGAAGCAACCACTTAGTCTCTTCTTCTCATTCTTTTTCTTGGTGGTGGTAAGTTTAAGGCTATCATTCAATATTACTGTTCTTGAGAAATTTGACAGAATTTCCTTGAGCATGCAATCCGAGATTGATCTCAGTCTTTTTTGTTCATTATTGTGATCAGAGGATTCGAACTCATCAAGTCGTCTCTTCTTGCTAATTACCTTGAGCGAATGATCATCCTCTTTCATTGGTTTGTTGAGGGGATATTGTGGATCTTGGGTTATTAGCGACACAAGGGCGGGCATCTACACTCTATTTGAGATGTACATGACCACCAATTAAAAAGAGGAGGTTATAGAACTCCAACTGGTATTTGGGAGAGCTACAAACCAATTAATACAACCTATTCTTCTAGAAATTGTATAGAAAAAAGAGCTATAAACTCATGTGCAAGAGGAGCAAGTTAGCCCGGTAATTAACAGTACAATTAATCCGTGTAGGGGTTGTCTCGAGTTTGAATTATCATATACGCTAAATTATGGCCCTGTTTGGCAAACAACGGGTAGCGGGTTGCATTAATGGTAGCGGGTTAGAAATGACGGGTTTGACCAAATAATTTCATTAGCGGGTTGTTTAAAGAT
>CAAKMY010125569.1:0-83660 GCA_901111285.1 Corrigiola litoralis | reverse complement strand
GGGTGGAAAATCATCTTCCTCATAGTGAAACAAATTATACTTCTCAATACTTAGAATGCATATTTTTCCCCCTTCTCTCCCTTCTCCCATAGACCCACCTCCCTTTCTCTCTCCTCTCCCCTCCCACCTTTCTCCTATTTCCTCTCTTCTCTCACCATTTTTCCTTTGTACAACCAAACAAGGGAAAATATATTAGGAAGTCAATATTCTCATGGAAAATGTTTTGCATGGAAGATGATTTTCCAAAAAAATGATTTTCTTCCAAACCAAACGGAGCCTGAAAGTAACCCACCCGAATTCATGACTGATCAAAATTGATGCGACCCAAAACTAACCAAAATAACCCATTTACCATTTCACGTTTAACATGAGAGGTACCACATGGAATTTCAAAAGGAAAAGATCAGGAAAGACAAGAACAAGTCCAACGGCTATGGTATGGGAAAAAAGGCCAAGAAAACGAAAGATGACACCCACACTCCACATTAAACACCCCGTTAAACCCCCATTCTCCAACGTACACTCCTCTCACATTTTCAAACCTCGCCAACTTCCCTCCCATTTCACAAACATCCAAAACACAATAACCCCAAAAATTCATATTCATATTTTCAAATCATAACTCTCTATTTCCCTCAATATATCTCCCCATATCCCCCCTTCCTTAACTCTCATATTCACTTAAAATTATCACAACTATTTGTATCCAAAAAAAATACAATTATTACAACTCTACAAATAATAATACAACCCATCAAAAGTATTCATTCATTCAAAAGATTATTACAACTCTACAAATATTAACACAACCCATCCATCAAAATGACTCATTCATTCAAAAAATTATCATTACAACTCTACAAATATTAATACAACCCATCAAAAGAATTTATTCATTCAAAAAATTATTTTTACAACTCTACAAATATTGTAACTCGTACATAAAAATATTAATCCATTCAAAAAATTACTACAATGCAAGAAGAAGAATCCTACATTTTCACCCCATCACACCTCCTAACACTCACCCCCCTCCCCCCATCCCCACTCACCAACTCACGCCGCCTTTCGGCCCGCTTCACCAAGCCCACATCCCCCGTTAAAGCCCACCTCAGCCGGGACCGGCCCCAGGCTCTGGCTTGGGTTTCGCTCCAGGGCCGGCTCGTGGGGGCCGAGGAAGCCACCTCGGCTAGAGCCATTGGGGGAGGGTTGAGTGAAAATGAAGCTCTGGCTTGGGAGCTGTTTAGTCCTATGCAACGCGTGCTCATTGTCGCTGTTGTCGCTGTTGCGGCCGCTAAGTCTGAGAAGAATAGGCAGATTCGTCAGCTTAAGAATTGTGTTCAACTCAGGGTCTGTTTTTCATTCTTGGCAATGTGAAGTTTTTTTTTTTTTTTTTTTTTTTTTTAAATGCGGGTGTTTTGGAAATAGCCTCTCTACTAGTCATTTTAGATTAATTCGGGGTTTGTCGATTTTTGTTTGTTTGTTGGTGTCTTATGTTTCGTGGCAAAAACTTGAATAAGACGGTCTTATGGAGAGGGGGTGTACAAGGTTTGGGATGAGCTCTCGACTTATAATATTAAAATATAAGGTCAAATAAAAGTTGACATGTGTTATATGGTAGGATCGTCTTAACCAAGTGTTACTTTATATTCTTTTAATTTCGCTTATATTGATGCTTTCAGGAGTTATTTTGTTACTTTTTTTTTTCTTTCTGAAATGTGCGCACAAAGTGGCTGATAAGAATCGAACCCCCATCTCATGATTGGATTCTTAGGGAGCTTAGTGTAGCTCACACCTTGTCTCAATGTAGGGCCATCTTATATTCTTATTTAAGTGTCATGATATACAGTATTCTTGTTCTCTATAGGTGTATTGAATTGTTAGTTTTAAATTATGTGGTGTGCTGATGCTACTGGTTTGAAGCTTAATTTCACTATTCTTTCTGTTTGTAGGGGTTATTTTATTATGTGATCGGGCCTATTAGTTTTTATTTAATTTTTGGTGGGTCAATTGAAAGTCAAGTTCTTTTCTGGTGTACACTTGAATAACCTGAGCTTTTGTTGCAAAGTTTGATTCATTAGTATTTGGTCAAATTGTTTGTAGGACTACTGACTGAATTAATTTAATACATACTCATTTTGGCCTTTTTTGTGATTTAATATTATTTTGAGGAATTGAACTCATTTAGAGAGCTTTGAAATAGTTTATCCAATGATTTGGAATAGTTAGGATAAGACTGCGTACCATGACGGTAGTAGAAATATATAAATTGATTGGTCTCAATCATCAGCTTAGGCTTTTGGTTAAGATGGCGGGGTTATTATTTTTGCGGCAGCTGGTGTTAATAGTTGAGGTTGTTGTAAGTAAAATAAAGTTTTAGATTGAAGTGGATGTTGTTTGTAGGCCACCTTTTACATCCATAGTCGTTGGAGAATTATGCTTTCTGAGTTGAGATATAACGAAAGTGGTCTTTTTTACTTTATCAGCTAGAATATATATCAATCCTGCAATCGAAGTGTTTTCTTTACCAATTGTAGATCAAAATAGGCTAATTTATTCAGTTGCATCATTGGTTTTGAATAGGATTATTTTAAAGATGCAAATATCTTAAGATAGGTCTCCCTTAAGTAAAAAGCACCACTTATGTATGCTCTTTAATATCGCGCTTTTTAAGTTTTCTTGAGTTCTGAGATGGTAATGTTTCGTGTCACTGTATGTGCAGGATCAGATATTGATGAGCATGCAGCAGAAGCTTGATGGCTTGTGTGAGCAAATGAATTGTATCAAAGACCAGCCTCAAAGCGTGGCTAATTTGTCTGTACCGAAAACTGTAGATTCCTTGCCCTGCAAATCTGATTCTATATGTACTGATTGCTGGTTATGTGATCAGCATCGAGCTCAGTTATACGATGTATCGGTGAGACATTTGCTTTGTCACAGTGGCATTGCCTATCTTTTTCCGCTTCTGCTGACAATTTGTCATCCTACTGGCTCTAATACTCTAAGTTTATTGGGTATAGGGAGCGAGTTTATTCCAAATTTTTGGTTTTGTCAAACATGTCAGGATCCTAATTACGAGTTCACGACTTGACGTTCTTGTTCGTATTGTACCAGGGTAACTCACTTCTGAAAGCTGCTAGTAATGACGAGATGTTCAGAAACAGACTGTCTCTTCCAAATGAAGCAGAACAAGAGGAACGTCGTATGTCGGATTTGTCTGATTGGGCCTCTAGCGTCACTTCAGCTGCAGATATACAGGTAATGGAATTTCTGATCATGGTGTATGGTTAGCTACTGGATTTGTGTGAGATATTTCTCTGAGCTTTGCAACCTTCAACAGTTGAATGTTAAAATCAAACCTTGTTTTGGTTCAGCTAAACAACTTGGCGATAGAGCAAGATATTTACAACCTCAAGAGGGAATGTGAAGATAAAGATGCTGCTATCAAGGAGCTTTCTACCTTTATCCGCTCGAAAGATGTTGCTACTTCAAAGGTAAGACGCCTTTACAAGTCATCCTTTATTTTTTTTTTTATCTTAGTCTACAGCATCAAATATGGCTCGATAATTGGAAGTTCCTTCTTTGCTGACAGAGGATTGAAGAGCTCGAAGAAATTATCCGCCGAAAGAACACAATTATTACCAAATTGAGAAAGGATATGATTGTTCTGGAACAGAAGGTAAGGGTTCTATGTTTAAGTAACTTTGATGGCTCTAGGTCTTCTCCTCCTCTCAAAACTTTGATACATCAAAATCTGGGATCTCTTGGCTTTCTTGATGTCTAAAATGACAAAGCCTTTAAAACACTTGGACTGCTAGCTATTAGTATTTCTTAGCAGAAACAAAACCTGCAAATTTAACATTAAATTCGACTCTGGTCATAACTACCAAGATTGGAAGATCCTCATGGCTTTCACGTATGGCCATGAAGACAAAGGAAGTGATGGGGATGCCACCTGAAAAGGCCTTTCCTGTGTTATTTTATATTGAACTTATCATGTAAGCATGACACAATCATGAGCAAGAGACTGTCCTAAATCCTCATGATCAGATTAATTAGGTAAATTTCTCTGGCTTATCACAGGTGGTGAACCTAACGAGGATGAGGAGACGTTCATTCTCTGGCCCGAGTTTGGGGAAAAAACAGTCACCTTCAATGACAGATAATCTCCTTTATGATATGGACAGTCCGACTAGCTCTTCTGATTCAGATTGCTCCTCCAAGAAGCAGAATACATCTGCTGTTAAAGATGAAGTAGAAAACTCAGTCGCCACCCCAGTCAAGCGCAGATTTACCTGTGAGAATGTACTGAACAGAAACCAGAATGCAAACAGCTCCTCTGAGAAGCAGAATACATCGATAGTTATAAATGAAGTGGAAATTGACAGTCCAGTCAAGCGCAGCTTTCATTGTGAGAATGTACTGAACAGAAATCAGGATTCAGAAAGCTCCTCTGAGAAGCAGAATACCTCTACAATTAAAAATGAAGTAGAAATTGACAGTCCGGTCCATTGCAGCTTTTCATGTGAGAATGTGTCGAGGAGAAACCAGAAATCAGCACCTGCAAAACTTCCATCTTCTTCTGCAAAGATTTCTCCTCAGGTCCCAAGATCCAGACCAGTGAGTCCTCTTACGGAGAAATCAATGAATCAAAGATATAATTCAGCAGCCTCTTCAAGGCTAAGTCAGGCATCAGGAAGTGCAGGATCTAGAAACAGCAGAAGACGGAATCAGAATGTTTCTAAGGATGCAGCTTCCGCAAAGAGATGGATGTAGTAAGTTTCCATCTTATTTTCTGAAGTCCCATGTAAATTCTATCTCATATATAGCTATAGGGCTAAAACAGTTTTGAACAGACATCGAACTGTCTATTTAAGGAAACTTCTCAAGATGATTTTATCTAGGTATGAACATACATGTGATCCTCTGGTCTGCGCTCTATGGTACCATTAAGATCGCGTAATTGTGAGTAAAAAGATTGGTGCATGAAGTGGAAACAAAATGCAAATATTATGATCATATTGCTACAGACCACTGCCCAGGTCACTCTGGTCATGTGATGTGCTAGGTAAGTTGATGGTAGAAAAGTGATTCAAGTAAAAAAATGTAATAGCAGTATACAGTATGTAGAAAATATGTACTCCCTATAATTTTAGTATCAATATTTAGAACTCAGAAGGATTTAATGTAGTTCCTCAGTGTATTTGTTCTTTTGACTTTGATATATATGTAATTTTAGTATCAATATTCAGAACTCAGAACTCGGATTTAATTGCCATCCTCCCATTTTCTTTGAAATTTCCTCCAAAGTAAGGAACTATACAGTGTATGTAATCTATACTAGCTGGTAAAAAAGTGTATTCAGGTAACATTTCAGTAGCAGTAGCAGTATTCAGAAAGATTTAATTACCATCCTCCCAGTTTGTTCCCCATATCTAATCTATACTAGCTGGCAATGGAAGCTGTGGATCATTTGTCTTGAGATCCTCTATCTCACATGGTGTTCTATTAATCACAATCTGTTAAAATTTTGTCACCTAGCCAACTTTCTAAACAACATTTCTATGATTACATTAGTACAAGTTTGAGTTAAAAATTCCTATAGAAGGCAGGGCGGCTACTTTGACTTCTATAACCCATGGAAAATTCCATCAGTAAAGTACCTATGAAAGATTCAAACTTGAAGATTCATTGCCTTGTTCACACAGCTGCGGTACATTCTGTACAACCAGGCTTCATAAAATGACAGGAAATGTGGGCTCAATCTGGTATTAGGAGTATGTTGATTGGTTTGTCGTCATGGGATTCTTGTCTCTTGTTACGCTTAATAGTCAGTTTCTATGTAGTCCATATCAAAGTCTCATGAAACGTAGTTGGTCATCTTAAAGCATTACGGAGTATTTTATTCCAGTTATGCAACTTATCTTTCTCTTAGGATTGCTGAACTTTTTGAGTGTGCACTTTGCCTTTGACTTGTATCACCTTATGTGCTTCATTATTTTCCCTTTGACTAAATGATGAAACGAAGAAAATGGTTGATGGGCTCGGAATTCCGTACGGTAGAAGATAACCTTAGATGTACTCATGTACACCCAGTGACCCAGTATAAACCATCCGCACTTTTTTTTAATACAAATAAATTTATATACTTAATTACCAATATTACTTTTAGGAGCCAATATTTTTAACCACTAAATGGGCTCTTCATTCTTTGTGAATTTATGCAACAATGCAACTTTCGATGACTACAGATGAATTCTAAATGATTTACTATAATGTTATGCTCCTATAACTAGAATTATGCATATTTGTATATTGCCACTATCTGCTAACCCAAAATAACGTCAACTCTTATATCAATTTAATTAGCAAAACAAACAACGGTCCCCTCATCATCAACAATAAGAAAAAAAAGGTTTCTAGATGGACAACAAACAAACAAAAGTTTATGATGTAAATTGAGTGACGACAGCCAGTGGCGAAACTAGGAGGACCCGACGATCCATCACCAACTTTGCATTTCTCGGAACTTTTCAAGAAAATGCTTAAAATATATAAAAGTATTTCGACTTTTATACTTGCTTCTCTATATAAATGAATTTTTTTTCATTGGTCTCCCTTATGAAAAAATTCAAGTTCCACCAAATAACGCCATCTCATTTTCTCATACAAAAACTCTCCTCATGATGAAAACGACCCTGCGTAGACTTTGACAACTTCTCCCGCCAGTCCATATCAAAACCATTAAGGCATTAACCACCGTTCCTTCATTGTTCATTCCTCTCATTTACTCCAAATTTCATGAACATGTCCTTAGACCGTACACATTCATCAAGAACATCGACCTCGAGCTCGAACTCGAGGACCTGGAGCTCCAGCTGGGGTTCCAAAGTCCTAGCCATCGAGTGCATAAGAGGAACTTCAAGAGCAGATGAATGGAGTGGGGAGCTCCTACAGACCGGCGACATTGTCGAAGAAATACAGATAGGTGATCTGATCCTAAGGTCACCCTTCAAGGATGGTAACTCTGGGGTGCAGAAACAATTTCATAGTTGCTTCAAGAACAAGGTAACTTCTATACACGTTAGAGTTCGTAGGGGTGAGTTGGAGTCTGCAGAGTTGCATGGGTGTATTGTACCCGAAGGAAGGAAGAAGCAGAGGTATGTGTTGAGAGGTATTGATGATCCTAACTATGCTGTGGGGTTCTTCGATCGTACTGAATCTGAGTGTTTGCAACTACAAGGTAATGTTTTTCTCTAGTTCTTGTTCTTTGGTTGACTTTCAAGTCAGTTTTGTTGTTTACTTAGTTTTGGCAATTGAAGAAGTGTATAAAGATCTACTCTTGTGTAGATGAGTAGTGATAATACTATTTTGTTTATGAAGAATGAAAACTAGATATATGAAATCTTTCATTATGATTGAGGTGTTGTTGGTATATGACTATATGGGGTCTTAGGCTCCAATTTTCCCAGGTAGAGGTAGTGAGGAAAAATTCGGAAAACATAGAGAAATCATTGGGACAGACGAATTAAAAAGCATTCCATAGTGGCATTTGTAGCTCCTATGCACCCGGCATAGGAAAAGGGGGGATTTTGTGATCCTGAAATAATTGCTTTTTCATTGGGGGAGGGGCACTAGTCAGAATGATTATTGCTTTTTACCATTGGTAGATTGAGTATTCAAGTAAATGGAATAGTGAAGATGTAGCTGAGTGTGATAAAGGGACTGTACTACTCATTCTTATCAAGGTATGATATAGGAGGTTACACCATTTGAATCCAAATAAAAAGTTCGATCGTTATCGCTTGTTATCCAGTCTGGCGAGGCAAAAGTATAGGGAAAGAATCAATTGAATGAAGAATTTAATTTTAACATATTGCTGAAAGGAATGGAAAGCTCTTATGTCCCATACAAACAGTAAGCATTTGAAGTTGGCCTGAACTACGGCAAGAAAAGTAGTACCTTGTGAAATTCGGAGTCATGAGTTTACATTATACTTAAGGCTCTTGAAATGCATCTCTGCTCCAAAGAAAATAAGAAAATGTATCCAAATTCCTTATGACAAAAATCAATTGAGCTCCTACTTCCTGTTGTTGTCAATGCTTTCGTCGCCTCCTGCAGCTCACTAATTCATCATGCCCTGGCCTTCTTCTTATGCAAGGACCAACAAAATAGTAATTGTCTAATATTTGCATGTGCAGTGGCACTATGTATCCCAGTTTTTTCATTTCCCCTTTTGTTCCAAGAAGGTGAATCTGAAGGCCGTTGAACTCCTGTCAATAACAACAATCAGAAACTCAAAAGAAGAAATATATATGCAAGTTTATAAGGGCAATTTTGATTGATAATAGGAGACTAGGACCATAGTAGTTTTCCGTTGTAACTTGTAAGCAAACTTCACGTGGGCGCTGTTTGTCCTTTGGCATATATCTCTAAGCAGAATATACTCTGGCACGTAGACTTTCATTCGCTTTTTGCATATAATCTTTACATACTGTTGTTCTTTATGCTTAAAAACATGAAGAAATCTCACATTCATGAGTTCTAAGTAGTTTCATTGGTCACAACCTGTTTCGCTCTGTTAACTTCTGAGCATACACAATCATCCACTTCAAACAGATAGCGTAAATGTCATATCCTAAGATTTGTTTGAAGGATCTACGTTATTTCTATGTTAGTTACTCGATTTTAGAAGCAGTGCATCACAGGCAGGTGTTGACTTTGAAGTATGCTCGGAAAAGATTTTGCCTAAGGCTTCCACTGCGTCTTATTGTTGTTTTCTAATGTATCGTCATGAACTCTATTTGCAGCTTCCAGGGCCTCCCGGTTACATCATGCATTAAGCAGTACTCAACTTCAAGACGGGTATGTGTCATACCCATGGGAGAGAAAGATGCAAGAGATGCTGCAAGTACCCAATTCAAGCTACTTTTTCTCCATACTTTTCCTCCCAAAAGCTTCAGAGAAAGGGTCTCGTTGCTATAATGATTTGGAGGACACACTTGCTAGAGCGAATGCATGGTTAAATGCATCTGAGGCTTCCGGTATTCCAATAGCCTCTAAGAACATTCAGACAGAGTCCCTACTAACAAAGGTATATATTTGTCAAAACGTGTAAAATTGGTCGTTATGGTCTTGAGCAACTTTTCGTCAAAGCCATAGGAATGCTCAATAATGAAAAATGAGATATTCAAGGACGCCACTGTTTGTTTAATTTTCAGTATACTATATCCAAATTGCCCAATCTAGAAATAAACAAGTGAATTCTAGACTACCAGGTTCTGAGTTCTGACATACTCCGTACTTGCTTAGATTGGTGTGAATTTGAAAGATTTTTTGGCCACGCCTGGATAAAATGTATATCAACCTACATTGCATATTTTGGATTCGAGTGCAAATGAGTTAGTAGAAGGTTGAGGCTTTGTGTTGATTGCTTCATGTAACACATTCATATTTACAGCTTTCGGTGAGTTTTCATTCGCTAGAAGACATCTTGGGCAGTTCATTTTCTTCTTTGGATCCTAGAAGCAACTGATTTCCCCTTTCTCTTTTAAACAGATTTCCGGAGAGACAACTTCTTGTACAGTGAATACTTCATCATTATCTGACTTGCCAAAGCTAGCCAATGTGAGTCTGTACGGCTTTGAGGACTACCATGGAGTAGACATAGGTGTGGTCAGAGCAGTTCGTCTTTGGTATTCTCCCATCCAAGAGTACCCTCTTCAGATAGACATACACGAGGGTGATGTGAAGCTTGGTTTTGCCATTAGTCGCACGGAAGAGGTTTCTAGAATAATCATTTGCAGGCTTTTCTCTAGCATTACATCTTCATGATGTTGATCTGCAGTCTGCATAGTTCCCTCATGATTACTTAGCTGAATTTCCCTTGCTCTTTCATTTGTGTATTTTCAGGGATTCATATACATCTCATCTGTTCTAGAAGGTGATGATGATATCCCTTCAACAAGATCCGGTCTCAGTGATCTGTACAGAGATGCAATGAATGATTCTAAGCTCCTAGTGATCTCACGAGTCGACAACCAGAAGGTCCTTCCATGGATTGTTTCTACATCAGGCGCAATCCAATGCTTTGATACTGTTTCTCTAAGTCAAAAATTCTCTTTGCACCGTCATGCTAGGGTACCCCTCGCTCTCCATGTTTTGTTGCCAGACAAGCGGTTGGCTTCTCCAAGACGATATAGCAGCCCTGCGCCACTTGCTATGCCCTTATCGCTCGAAGATCAGATTTCAAGCCGTTCTAATGGTACAACCCCACTGCTTTCACCATCTGATCAGCTTCCCTTTGATGCTGCACCTTCTGGTAATCACATCGACTTCGGACTGGCGAGAGATACAGCAGGGGAACAATCTTTCAGATTTCACAGTTTTACACTGCCTAGCAACTGGGTGTAATGTGCATCTCTTTACTATGTAGAACAAATGCCAAAAGTGATAGCTTGAAGGATCTAAGTATCCTCTGCTGCAATGGGTTTGATGTAGCAACTAGTCTTGTTGTTGTTGCTACTTGTATTGTATATATGAAAGTTTTGAGGTCTGTTGTGTTAAATTGAAAGATACATTAGACATGTTTTCTACACCCTTGTTTTAGTTGGTTGCTTATTTGGCTGGCATGATTTATTAAAACTTCTCTTCTTCCATTGTTTCACATATATCTCTGTATTTTTCAGCTGTCAAAAGAGGATACCTTTTCCGATTATTAGCCCTCCATTTAAAAATCGAACGAAAAATAAGCTCTTTACACGAAATGGAGGCAAAGCTCATACACCTAGGCAAAGCTCGATAATTATCTTAGTTTTTCTTTGTTTGATTTGGAAAGGGAAAATAAAGTTGAAAAATTGGGAGGAAAATGATTAGTTTAACCAATTTTCCTTTCTAATACTTGGAATGCACACTTTCCTCCTTCCCTCCTTTCTTCTATTTTCTTTATCTACTCTCCATAATTTCCCTTGTACAATCAAATATGCTTGCTCATGTACTAAATTCTCCTCATCTCCCATATTTCTTTTCTCCCACACTACTCACAGTCACTACACTTGTAATTATTAAGCTCACTATGAATATTAGAGTGAGGAGTAAATAACATAAGTACTCTCTCGTGATATAGCCAGAAATACCGTGATTTTTTTTTGTTTATTTTATTTTCAAAAATAATCCATTTCTCACTTTTATACAAAAGCCCTAAAAAGTTGAAGATTTGAATTAGGGGTCAAAAAATGAGCAAACATATTTTTTTTTGAGGTACATGAGCAAGCATATTTGATTGAATGAAAAGAAAATAAATAGTTAAAAAAGACGATCTAATTTTCATATACAAGTAAACAGGGTCACAAATTGAGTTACAATATTACATTTTATTAACTGTAATAAAATGGTCGTTTTAAACAAAAAATTACCATTTTAAGATCAATTAGCTTTCTACTTAGAATTAGATTGTCTTGTATAAATGTGAAAAAAACCCGGATAATTTGTTACAATAATTCAAAATTATTGCGTGATATTCCTTTATTGTGAGCATACTTGGACTACCAAAGAAATTGAACCGATAATTAAAAGATAATGCAAGTGCTAGATGAAAAATAAATAGATTGTAATTTGTAAATATACAATTTTTTACACCATAAAAAATATATTATTAAAAACGACAGTCTATTTTAATTGAACTTTGGACCTAATTCTCCGCTAATTTTAAGTGGTTATTTTTAGTTAACATCATAATAAAAGTTAGAATTTTAACTTATAAAATGTTGGACTTAAATGGTCTAATTTGTACTCAAAATAAACAATCTCTATTAGACTTTCGTTAAAAAAGAAAACTTAAAATAAATGGTGATATGGCGGGAAACACAATCAACACTTCAACAAGTGTTCTTCAAAAAACCCTAGAAATTTAGGGCAAAATCAGAAAAATTAAACATGGATAAATTTGTAATTCCAATTGAACCATCTCAAGTAAACCCTAAACCAATAACATGGTAATGCTTAATTTTTCTTCTATGCTTTTATATTTTGTTTAATTGTATTTAGTGTTATTTTAATTGATGAATTGAGCTTTTTAATTTAATGTAAGGCCTCGTTGGAAAAGAACTGCAATTGAATTAAATGGGCGTCTTGATGCCAAGTATCGCCGCGAAATGAGTAGCTTATTGCTCCAATCTTACTCTGAGGTGTGTTGTTTTATGTGAAGTTGACATGATTATTTAGTTATTTGTATTAAATTGAGTTATAAAATGTAATTCTTTGGTGGTTTGGTAGGTTTATTTGTTTTGTAATGTGAATTTGACATGATTATTCAGTTTTTCGTGTCGAAGTTAGTAATGAATTGCAATACTTTGGTGGTTTGGAAGGTTGGTGTGTTAGTTTTTGTGAATTTGACATGAGCATTGACTTATTTGTGTCGAAAGAATTGTAATATTTTGGTGGTTTGGAAGGCTGGTGTGTTAGTTTATGTGAATTTGACATGATTATTAACTTATTCGTGTCGAAGTTATTGATGAATTGTACTATTTTTGTGGATTGGTAGGTTGGTGTGTTTGCTCACTTGTACCACAATGATGGAATTCCATGCCCGACTCACGTATGCGAAACTTATGCCCTTTGCTTAGCTCTATTTACTTTTGTAGCATTTTCATGCATGTAGAAAATTGGGATGATTAGATGTATTGAGGTTTTAAGCTGATTAGGAAGTGTGATTGAATACATGCAGAGGAATCGAGTTATGGCGTTTGCTGGCTTGGAGCTTGAGGGGTCTCCTCGAAGGTTCGTGTGTGTCTACTGATAAGTAATAATGGCTTTTTGGGTAAAAAGTAGTGAAATTGGGGAATGTGAATGAATTTGAATTTGCTTTTGCCATGTATTTTCGCACGAGGCGGCAGATATAATGCATTTCCATTGGTAATAGGATGTTTAATGCTTATAATTTCCTTTACCTCCCGTTACCACATATTTAGGTTGCACTAAAATCACAAAGCTAGGAATCACCTCATTATCACTTGTCATTCCTTCACGATGAGATTCTCTTCCTGATGCTACTAAATTTGAATATAAAATTTCGTTCTCCTTCCCAATGGTTAAGTCCTTGGTACCAAACTGGCCCATAAATGATGTAGGTGTGTATGTTCAGTTGAATTCTTTGTAGATAAGCATAGGGCTTCTGAGAATTCGATTTGACTTATGGACAATAGAAGTATGTCAAAGAATATACCGGGCCATGGACAAACGTGTGTACATTTTGAAACGTAAATTTTGGTTTGTATGATCAGAAGAAGCCATGGTGCATTCTAGGTCTAGCTTGGTCCTGATGATCTGCTGGTAAACACAATTCATCTCTTGTAAGGGATATGACTGTCTATCTCTTCTATAATCTTTTTTTGGTTGATATGATTATACCTACTTCTTTGGATTATCTTTTTGATGCTCTCCAAACTTAGTTCCAAGCTTATGGTATTTAAGCAGTGACTTTTCTACATGGAAGAACTCTTACAAGGAAAACAATAGCATGCTTGCCTTTCTCTTTTTGACAAAAGGCCAAAAGGTACTATTGCTTGCAATTTTCTACCTGAAGTTCTTATAAATAGTACAAATATGGTATTAACGTAATATAACCGGAGTGGCTGTTTCATGTTTGGACTGTGCTCGTCAATACGCTACTGAAGCCTTGTCATTGTGGTTTCTCTATTCTTAATCATTTGTACTTTCTTGTCTCCAGGCATGGCATATCTGCATTGGAGTTTGACAATCAGGTGATTATCGTATCCACTTGGTGTTGTTTCTTAGATACTGTCTAGGATAATCTATGTTTTTCAATGAATATCCTTACAAAATAGCTCTGATAAAGAACCATGCTGAATAGGATCATTATTTCGGCTTTTCTGGCCCCTAGTAAGACAAAGATGGAAGGTAAACATTAAGATATGAGATTTCTGTTGCAAATATAAGCTTTGATGGTCCTTTGTGGTTAATTTTTCCCTGTGTGTATGTTTGGTTAGGATCAAGTTTTTTTGAGAAATATGGGGCTAATCCAGTAATTTTCTTAGAAGTGAATTAGCTTGTGCTGTTGCAATGGGCTTTTGTGTCCACAAATGATTGAGCTTAAATCTTAGACTATACTCACTCCGTCCCGACAGGTAAAATATGTTTGTTTAAATTTTTCCACACATGTAATTTGCACACGTAATACATAATTACCTGTTGGGACAGAGGGATTAATGGTTTAGAAATCCTGTGTTATTTTGCTATGTTGGTGCTTGATTTTCTAATCCTCTATTCCTCATTAACTGTTATTCTTGTAAATTTCATTATTTTCTTTTTCTTGATGTGCTTCCTTCTTGTGCTCTATTGTAGGGAATATATTTGGCATCGGTGACAAAATCTGGGTGTCTGATGGTGCATGACTTTGATTCTCTTCATTGTCAAAGTAATGTGATATCGCCATGTGAGTTTGTTACCCTCTGCTCAGTTTGCTTGAATACAGATACCACCTTTTTCAGAGTCTTTATCTCTATGGTATAGACTGACAGACACAGAGGCACAGGCATTCACATTTCACATACACAAACACGCTCCCAAATACAGGCATCCCTGAGTTTATACCTCTGCCTAGCCCTTTCTCCTTTTCTTTGCACGCATGTCAAATACGAAATCTTGTTATAGAAAATCTGAATTTCTTGTCACAGGGTTTACTGAGGATGAAGCAAAGCATCTTTTGCATATCTCGACTTGTAGGCAACTTGATTCTGTTCGGTGGAATCCTGCTAACCAAGATGAGGTTGACGCTCGTACTTGATAAATGGATTGGATGGAAATTCAGTACGCATATGATTTATGGATAGGTCCACATTGCATTAGCTGAATCGTTCCAATATGTACCTTACATTTCACCATAATGTCTGCTGACTGCTGTAATTTCAAAGTTAGACTAAATACTACTGTGCACTTGTCCAACACTTAAGTATTCAACTCCATACGTTGCTACGTAAAAGCAACTGAGCCCTTGCTCTCTAGTACAAAAAAAGAATGTTATTATTGTAGAAAGGCATAGGTGGCAGCACTTGGTACTGTACATATCTTAGTAGGCTTTTCTTTTATTTGCCTTGTTTTTTATTCTTTCAGGTTGCTTGCACATCATTGAAGAGCAGTGAAATTTATATCTTCGACATTGGTTACGTCTCCCAAGAACCTGTTGAAGTAAGTTTCAAATTTTATTCCCTTTACCTTCGTCTGTTGAGGAGGTCCCTCTAGCGGAACATGTTCTTCTGCTTTGTACTTTGTGGTCTTCTATGACATGATAAAACAAATTATTCGTCAATCTTGTTTCTGCTGCCTAGTCAAGATCTATTGTCTCAAGTCTAAAGCCTGGTTTCAGTGTAATCCTTACCTTTAATGCTAGAATCTGTGCTATCATTCAGGTGCTGAAAAAGAAGCCTTCTGTCACAGTCCATGGTTCTGATATTTACAAGGGTCTGTCAGATGTGGCCTTTTCATCATCTGATGACTCCAGGTGAGTTATTGCAAGACATGTCTGACTAGTTGTTTATAATATTAATGTGTCTAATGTTGTATTGTTATCTCAGTCCTCCATTCTGGCTATCTGGGGTAGATGGGAATATATTGTCTGTCTTCATTTTATTCTTTATTTCATGTGTGTCTGTTTTGTCTCACTTTGGTGACAGTAGTAATCTAGTATTCTGATTTTTACAGAACTTTTGCTTCTGACACCTATGGGTCTATCAGTATATGGGATAGAAGAGTGGGTGCTTTTCCATCCACTGAACTGACAACCAATTCCCGCAATGCTTTAAACAGCATACAAGTGAATATTGAAAATCAGGTTAGCTGAGTTTTAATTTGGCAAAATGTTCATGAGTGCATTGTGATCCAACCAAGCTTCCCTTTAGTAATATGTGCATTCACTGTTTACCATTTTGCTTTTTATAGTAGAACAGTGCAGAAATAGAACTTCTGTTATGTGGCTTTTCTGTAGACATGAATAACTGTCGATCAAAAGGAAAATCAAGTGCGATAGAGTGATAGACATGAGTCTTTTCGGTAGATAATAAAAATTGCCGTGGTGCTCTATTCATAAACGTGCAGTCTAATTCCCGCATGACTTCAAAATAGACAATCCATATGCAATGTGCTTTATTACTTTATACATATTTGTATTATTTGAAATTGGGTTAACTGTCACCTTGCTAACCATGGATCCGCCACCGGTCAAGAAGCCGCTGGGACCTTTCTACCTGCACGCTAAACTAGAAGATCCATTACAACTGCGATCTTTAAACATGTTTTGTTATGATCTGACCCTAGTATAACTATGTATGTATCTTCAATCATGTGGAGATAAACATCACATAGATTCTAGAAATACCGAACCGACCTTGTCACTTACTTGATACGTGATTTGTATTTGATCAAGTTATACTTCTTGAGGTGGTTTCATAATGCTTGAATTCGGCAAACAAAACTCCATATGAATTTACTGATTGATAATTTCTCTGTATGTTTGCTAAAACTATTTTGCTGACATACCAACTTATCCATTTTGCTAAATGACAATCACAATTACTCTGATGGCAGTTTGTTGGTTTCAGATTGTTTATGGAGCTGGTAATCAGGGCATCATATACATGTGGGATCTTCGTGGTGGAAGAACATCTGCAGCATTTCAGAGTCATAAAGAGGTTAGGAATCATAGATCTTCAGATGCCTTTTCATCCAGCTCCTTCTCCATGGCATATTGAGAACCCAATCTACACATAGTTAAAAAATTCTGCATGAGATTATATGCAGTGCACTTATCACGCATAACGTACTGGGTGAATTAATCCAATTAGCAAAGAGGGCCCTCCTTGATCTGATATGTGATCACCAGATAATAAGGAGGGCATCCTCACTTTTGAGCCAGGGACTCACCTCAGTCTGAAAAAATACGAATATACTGTCTTTTTTCTCTACTCATCATGCGCTCTGGTATTTCTATCTAGGCATATCATCCACCCATGACATCTGTGAAGTTGTCATCACTGCTCGAGAAAATTGACTCTTTGAAGGTATGTAAAGCTGTGATGTCTTATTATCTTTCTGTGCACAGGTCGCTTTTCATTCATCAATCCTGGTAATTTGGCTATTTTAATAATGTGAAGGAGGCTGAAGTTGTGTGAACCTGTGCAAGTTTAATACTGTGCCTTTTCAACAACATGGAAAGATCACTAGAGAATGTTCTATCTTTAGAAGCTTTTTACTTGGGGAATAATCCCGTCCACTTATCGCTATAGAGTTTATTACAATTTGCAGGCACAATCAGATATTGTTCCAAAGCATGTGCACTCAATCAATTTGGATCCTTCCTCTGCATATCGGTTGGCATTCCACCTTGATGATGGTTGGTAGGTTTAAACAGTCAGTCAAATGCGCTTTTTGCCCTTCATTATAGCCAGTTGTATTTCTGTCATCGGCCTTAATCAATAGTCACCTGCTCATCATTTTCATGAAATGTAAATTACTACTCTTTTTTCACAGAATACCAGCTTAAATAATAAATTTTAGTCCAACCTCATGAGTCAGCAACTGCATATCCGTTCAAAAGAATTTGAAAAGTTTGTAATTCTGCAGGTCTGGCACTGTGGACATCCATGGTTTAGAAGTGACACATATCCACTGCCCTCCACCAGCTTGGTTGTGAGTAGATCTCTGCATCCCTGATCTGATAAGGCTGGCGGAAGAGTTTGACATTGAAATTTATTGCATGTATTTCTCATTTTTTTATTTATCTTGAAACGCAGGAGTGGCTCACCCATGTCTTCTAATCAATCTTACCTAAGAAAACCTTACTGGCTTTCCACAAATTCAGTAAGACTTCTTCCTATGCTTGATTGCCTGGAGGATAATTTGCCACTATAATTTGTTTGCTTCTCTTTTCTGTAAAGCTAGCTGCATTCTAATTTATTTCTGATTCTCTCTGATCAGATCTATGCGGTCGGTTCATCGACAGATAAAGGGCTACATCTCTTGGACTTCTATCCAGATTCAAGCTCTCCCTGCCATGTGGACTGCAGGTGGCAATGCTGACTATCCTTGAGCATTTGCTTGTTAGCTATTGTACTTTCAGTGACTAGTGCAGGTTCTGTTCTTCAAAAGTTCTGATTTAGACTTCGAATGGATTTTTCGTTTCAGTGAAGATCTGGTGAAGATTTCTGTGCAAAATGGATTTGTTCCATTATCCGAAGATGTTACTGCATGCACTGCACATCCACTTAACGACATTATTGTAGCTGGTACTAAGGTCCGTTTTCTAGGAGTATAGCTTTAGATTTTCATTGAGGCATTACGGTGCCTAATTTACAATCATCATAATCATTTGAAGATGCCAAAATTTCTTTTAAGTATATTAAGTATTCAGGTAGGACACAGATGCTCTTGTTGCCCAAGTTAATGGACAATGGGCAATCATATGCAATTAGTGAAGCTTTCTGGTTTGCTTCACTGACTTCAAGTATGGAGTTTAGAGTTGTATTGCATATGATATATAGGTAGTAGGTTGACATAAATAGAATCTAACCTTGATGAAAACATAACCACTGAGTTTCAATACCAAGGGAGTGAAGGGTGGTGCTTTGAATGACCTTGTGGATCATCTGGCCATTTATAGCCAACTACTACATCATAGTATCTTTTACTAGATTGATGAGCACATGAAATTGATTGTTTGATGTTCTCATTTTCTACTTTTGACTGATTTCAGCAAGCATCGTTGCTGGTTATTAGCCAACGGAAGAAAGTTTGGAAAGGTGAAGAAACTTCTTAAAGCTGTACTGTTTCAAAACGAAGAGGCTTCTTGACTTGGGGAGGCTGTAAATAGCACCACATACCCCATCATTAGAAGGCAGATCAGCCCATGCAACATGCCACAGGCGCCAGTTGCGATTCTGGAAGAGCCATTAGGATCTTTGTCAAAGAACGATGATTTTGAAATGCATATCATGTTATGTCAGATAACATATTGGACCCAAGCAGAACATCAAAGTTGTGAGTTTTCGCTAATGGTTTGAGGAATTCAGAACTCAGAAGCATAGCCCGCCAACTTTCATCGAGCTGTGCAAGTGCAGAACTTAACATGAAAACATGCAGATTCCTTCTTTTGGTTGAGGGGCCAAGATCATATCAGTAGTTGGGTGAATTGCATGCAAGCCTCCAAGTCCTTCACATTGCTGTGATAGTTTTGCTATGTTATTGAGCTACTTTTGTATTTTGTAAAAGAACAAATTAAACACAACCTTATTGTAAAACCACAATGACTCACTATATAAAGAGTGTTTATCTTCATCCTTGTGCGTCTCATTTTATTCCGATTCCTTTGTTTCAATGGTTTGTCTATGGATGAAGCAAATCCCTGCTTATAATAATCACTGTGTCCAAGTATTAGCACTTTGCGCATCTTGCAGAAGATAGAATAAGCAAATTGCATACTTCATTGAGTTGGTAGATAGCATCAAAGGCTCAATGCTTTACATTTTCACCCCTAATCCTGCTAATAAGCTGAATATATATCATTGGGCATGATAATAACCCTCTAAGCATGAATAGCCGTCAGATGCTAGTGTAGTAGTGTTTGTTGTTGCTTTCTTCGGTCTAACTAGGTAGGACGACAAACCAGCTGTTGCCTTGTTGGTCAAACGTCGTTAATTCCAGTTTATGTCTAACTTCAAATGTTTATATCTCTTTATCTAGGAATCGTCTTGGGCGTATAAAATTATTCAAATACTATTGGAAAGTTCATCAAGTCTCGTTCAGATGAGACACATTTCTGTCCAGTAATTTAAAGTATTGAATGAGAAATGATCAAAATAGTGGAAATATGTTGTTTTATGTTCAATTTTAGCCGATAGATTTTTTCCCTTCATAACTAATTAACTTCTTTTTGGGCATATAATTTGAAGGCTAATGTAAGAAAGATCGGAATTGCATTGATAATTTGATATTAAAAGTTATCAATAAAGTTAAGCATTTGAAATGAGCATAAAGATTCAACAAGAGAAAAAAATGCCGCCAATTTCCATATTAGTCAATTGGCGAGTAGACATTTCGAAAGTGTTAACTATATAATAAAGGGGAGAGGGCATTCTAATCTACGTATGATACAACATAAACGCTAGTTTTCAATATAAGACACTAATTTTCATGAAATTTCGTACGGATTATTTATGCATTTTCGACAGTAATATCGTATTATAAACACCACAAGGTGACCAAAAGAGAATTGCAGAATCTTCTTTGGAAGGGAACAAGGAGCAACAAGACAATATCCAAACAATGCACTACGTACTTCACGAGAAAAAGAAACAAAGGATAAATATTCTATCAACTTTACCGTGTAATGCTGAGAAGCACGACGATCGCAAATAGTAAAATTCTTACTCTGTCCTATGTAAAGAGTACGTTCTGCTAAGTGTTGGGGGTCTCTTCCAGCGACGACCTTTATTGGATCCTGTTTGATTCCTTCGCTACGTACTACTCGTACTTAGCTTGTGGCTAAAGTGAAGCGAAGAGAATTGCATGGCTGTAGTGTAGACAATACTACAGGCTGTAGTATGATACCATAATGTGGACTAGGACAAAGGAAAAGCAAATTGAAAATGACAATTCATTTATACAATGTTTATCATCATGAAAACTACTTCTACAAGAAGTACAATATATCAAAACAATACGGAGTATAATGTATAAAGAATATGCAATGTACATTATTCGGTGTAGTGTTTTTTGCATTTAAATGTTTTTGTTTGCTCCTAAAAAATTGAGGAATAAGTGTATCTTCAGCTGTGGTGACGCTCTGTCATTGTCCTGTAATATTTGCCAAACTACAAGTCTACATGGATTACTTCAATGTCCGTTACCATGTTAGTTGCCATACCACCAAACATACATATTATTGGCAGGTACAGTGCACGGGCGGATTCAGGATTAGAAATTTGGGGTGCGATTTTACTATATTTTTATAATTTTCTACTTCTTTTATCATTGTCTTCCTTTTTTCTATTTTTTTTCCTACCATTTTTTCACCTTATTTTACCAATCTTCAAAAAAAAATTGGGGTGAAGTGCACCCCCATGCACCCTCTCCCTCCGCCCCTAGTACAGTGCATGGCACCCAAATCGTATTTCTTTGAGTGTTTGTACTATGGTGCTACTAATATTCTGATTCTAAAAGGATAAATCCATGCAGAAACTGAGATAGTGTTATGGTCACCAGTTTGAAATATGAGAAGATTATGTAAGTTGTTGGATATAGACATATAGCGATGCTTACTATCTCGTTAAGTAGCATCCTAGGAGAAACTTTTCGACAATTATATTCATAGCTGAAGACTGAAGTACTAACTACATACAGATTCAGAAACCCAAGACTTCATACGCGTTATTGGATTGAAAGTGAAAAAATCCACCAAGTTTCTCCTAGAAAGTTTTTAGTATACGTTCAAAGGTCCGTAAACTAATAGACCAACGTACCAATAGCAAAGCTACAATACATCAAATATTCAACTGATAACTTACACACATAAACAAAAGTACACAGAGATTAAAAGTTGTAATGCTGTTGTCCTTAAAAAAAGTTATGTTGTCAATTAACGTGGTCATTGTCTGATCAAGATTAGTTAAAAAGGAATGGATGCCTTTTGCATGTGGAGGTTGAAAAATAGAGGAAGCTTTTCTATGGAGTGGTTGATACACATAGTTGATTTTTACAATGAGCAATATAATAACGACCACTTTCTTGCAAAAGTAGTTAAGGGAGAAGGCAACAAGACCACTATAAACAAGCCTTTTAATCCTACATGGAATTCCATCTTGAATATCATGTGATATGAACATCATCAGCTAGTATACAAAACCATATCCCACATGACCTGCCACTCTTGGGCATTTTCTTCCATGATACAAGGACTGATTGGAAGGTCAGTACTTAATTAGTAGCAATATCTCACAGTGGTTATTGCATTCCATCTAATCTAATAACAATCGGACCCTATCTTAACTTAAATGTCGCAAAGTTGTCACCCCTAATTCTTCATCAAAGATTGCGCAATTCCTAATACTCTTGATCTTACGTTCCACTGAGAAATCAACATTTGAGTTCTGTACAAATCTCATGGAAAATTATGTAACAAAAGATGGAAGACAAAAGGCAAGGATCAGAAAACATGTTGTAGAGTAATGGAAATAAATCGATTGCATTGCAACAAAAAACATGGGCGCATTAGTCAATTTGTAGTCCGAAAACATGCCATACAACAACCAACGTTAAAATATAAGTGGAATATTGAAAGGAAAAAAGTTTCCAATGAGACGATGTGAATATGATGGAAGAGGGTAGGTGTAACCCTTTCTGAGATTACAAATGTGAGAATTTTATGAGCATAATTAAGAACATTGCGTTAAAGACCCATGAAAATGACTCACTAGATGTCAATGAAATTTTGTTAAGTGATGAAGATTGAGGTGTTTTAAAATATTGAATCGTAGAAACATATAAAAATCATCTTTTACTTGTTTGTAATAATTGTATTTTTAATCTTTGTGATTCATATGGAAAAAAAAGGAGCTAACAAGATTAACTGTTAGCAGTAGCACAGTACAAAACAGACGAATTCAATAGCTTCGACGTTGTAAGCTTCTGCAACTCCACTGTGCCCCTCGCATTCACTCGTTTTGGCTGATTATGTATTTGGTTTCAATCTGACCTAAGTGCCACTCAAAAACTTAATACTCCGTATAAAGAATCACCTTTAATTGGAGAGCCCCCATAAAAAGAGAAGAAGAGAGAAAATAAATAGTCCTGGAAATAAAATCACTTGGACACCCACCAATGCAATGCCTAAAACTCTAAAAGCCTACTGAAGATGGCCACAGAATGTCTGCCACAGTATGGATTTTGCCAATATTATGCTTTTATACTTCCTTTCTATAAGGGTTTAAAAATTAAATTCCCACTTATTACGGTTAATGTCCAGTAAGTGAAGTGATCAATACTAGTATTTGGATCAACATCTAATATACCAGTGGATCTTTGTTTACTTAAAAGAATCTTCTCAAACTCATAGTCATATATAGAACATTGTTAAAAAATCTACATATGTCCGTGACACATAGACGAACCTCCTTTCCACAAACATATGCTCTAGGGCCCTAGCTTCATGTGTAGATAGTGTGTAAAGGCATCAAGTATGACACTCCAAATTTTATTATTTTGGTGCCTATGACACTCCAATATTCATTACTCCATAATCACACAAAGTAGCAAGAGCAAACTGTTAGCCCAAGCAATCATAACAGTAGTAGTGCCCAATTTGGTGGCCATATATCACAATCAAAGATACCCCCTTTCACCCAAAGCGGATACAAATGGTAGTATAAAAATAGTACTCCGTATATGTCATTCTCAAATATATAAAAATTGATAAAAAGGTAGAAAAACAATAAAGAAAAAGAGAATATAGTATAAAAAAATGTAGAAGTATATAACAAAAATACTAGAATAACCACCCCATTTTTAAATTTTAAATTTACCTTTGTCCACCGTTCCCTCAAGCAATGGCGAAACGACATTGATAGCAAATAGGTCATTTGACTCATACCAATACTTTCCTAATAAACTTAAAGGTAATTTTTCGAAACATGCTAATTTTATCAACCATTGACTCCCTACTCAAAATCGATTGTGTGCTTCTATAATAAATGACCCCATACGGCCACACCTCACACAATTCGGGCTAGACCACTGCCTTCAGGCTTCAAGTTGTCCTCCATACATAGTGATCATATCATTAAGCAGCAAACATGGGCATTTTGGTAAAAGCTGAACCTTATCTAGCCCACATAGAATAAATAGCACTTGTTCTTTCCATCACATGCACACTCATTAAGTGAAACATTTTACAAACACTCAAAAAAAAAAAAAAAAGTGAACATTTTACAAATGCTACAAAAACAGCTCACAAGCAAAATTTTCTCCACACATACATATACATACATGCACTCTCTCTTCTCTTCTTCTATGGCTGTCCAAGATCCTTGACTAGATATCATCTATCCATACTCCCTCATAACAAAACCCAAGAACAACAACACACTCATTTTGTCCATCCTTTTTGTTTTTACTCTTTTCTCTCATCCCAAAAAATATTCTTAAGTCATTGGCATACTCTTGTTTTCTTTCATTTTTATTCCTTCATTCAACGAGTTTTACGCACTAGTGTTCTCCTTTTGCTTGCTTTGTCATTCATGGCTACTGCAGTAAGTGTTAGTGAAGATGGTGGAAACATTAGTAGGCAAGAAATACAAGCAGCCATTGCTAAAGCTGTGGAACTAAGAGCACTCCATGCTGCATTGATGCAGGGGAGTAGTCCTGCTCATCTCAACTTCGTTTCTTCTGCTTCTTCTCCACCTTTGACTCGTCCAACTTCGCAGTTCTCTGCTCATGATTACCCTGTTTTTACTCCTGTAAGTCTCCTTCTCACAACTTTAGCATTTTACTATCTTTGTTTGGTGAGAAATGTGATAATACAGTGCAGACTCACGGCTCATGAGGGAGAGTTTTGTTGTCCTTGGTGGTTTTATGCAACCTGAATCCGGTCTTAACTGATGGTGCGAACCAAAAAGAATATAGATGTAGACGGATTCCGAACCAAGTTTCTAGTTAATTAACAATGTTTTTTGTTCCTAAACAAAGTGCACTAAGTCGCAAATGTGAATCGAACCTCAACCTTATGATTGAGGTAAAAGGAGCTCTAAGCACTTGAGCTAACTCTTAATCTTAGTTTGATCAACAGTGTGTGAAGAATGATATCACTATGCTGATATAACCAGAATAATCCTTGAAAATTTGTTTTTTTTGGCATGGAAATATCTATGTGGAATGCGCAGGAACAGATTTGTTATTCTTGTCAAGAGTCGCTTAATTCTTTTTCTTGGTAACATAAGTTGTTGCTGGTAATAATTGGTGTGCTGTGTCTGGACAATTCTCTGCCGTTGGTTAATTGCATAAAACCACTCCTTAGTATAATGTGAAGTTCTACCAATAAATGGTTTAGGACTCTAGCCAATAAATGGTTTGTCTATCATGACAATGACAATTTTTTTGGTACTAAAAAAGTATAGATGATAGGGTCGGCTCACCTAGTCCACTATGACATTTTCTTGATTGGTACTCCTATAAGTCCTATTGGTAGCAAGTGATTGCTTCCCTATCTTTTCCTCCATCTTTTTATACCATTGCTAATATCCATATGATGGTGAATTTATAGCTTCAAGGAGTATATTTGATGTTGATGTCCATTTTTTTCGATTCCAAAATAAAATCAAGTCTGAATATAAGAACTTTAAACCCAGTCCTAATTAACCTGTAAATGCTAATTTGACTAATCATTGATTTGTTGCACTCATAATTCAACTCTGTCCTAAACTTGAATCTCACTCAATCTGATTGACCTGAGGACTGGAGTAACTAAATAAATGTTATGGAATTTCCGAGAACTTGCTACATTAGATTGACTCATTAAAACAGGTCCTTTGAGTAAACTACAAGTTAGTAAGCATAAACTTTTGATATGTGATGCTGCACTATGCTAATATGCTATTGCAGACTACATGTACTGGAAGTTACAATGAGCTAATTATGTGCTGTGACGGCAGAGTTATGAAGATGAACCCGCATCAGGGTATGTTCATATGCAAACGGCGAGCCAAACAATGTGCGAAAGTTGGGCTGAGAGTCGAACAGGAGAGAATCAAATTGGCCTTGATGTCGAAACTGCGAAATCGTCAGACTATTCAAGACCGAATGCTTTATCCAGGAAAGGGCTTCCACCAGGTTTAGTGAACTTAGACAATCATATTTGCCCTGGAGATGATAGTAAATCGGTGGCTAGCTCATGCACTAATGCAATGTCATTTATACAAACTTCACCCGGGACTGAGATTCTCAAGTCGAGGAGGAGAAACAGTTTAGGGGACTTCAAATCAGTGTCATCGTGCAACAAGTGTAAGCCTGCCACTTTTAGCGTTAACGACAACAAGAGTATCAAGCACTCAAACAACATGATCGTGCCGCTAACAGATTCTCATGCCGCCATGAATCCATCCCAGACCAAGTCACGAGGAATGATCTTCTCATGGTTGTTTCCTCGGTTGAAGAGGAGGCAAAAGAATGACAACAGTTCGCCTATCAGGACAGAATCTGAAGAAGTGTCCCAGGTTCTCAAGGACTTAGGCACAATATCGATTGAAACTCTAAAGAAAGAGCTGATTGACGCAAATCAGAAGAGGGATGCAGCTCTAGTAGAGGTTTCAGAGATGAGATCTTCGTTTGGGGAGCTCAGAAAAAAGCTGGAGAATCTGGAGTCTTACTGCGAAGAGTTAAAAAAGGCTCTTCGACAAGCAGCCCAGGCTAACGGCATCTCTAGAAGGGGGAAATTGTCTGATGCAAAGAATGTGGATAGTTTGATGCCGGTTAGTGAGGAGGTCATGATTGAAGGGTTTGTACAGATTGTATCAGAAGCAAGACTGTCAGTTAAGGAGTTCTGCAAGGCATTGTTTGAGCAAATCGATGAGACTGATGAACAGCTTACTCAGAATCTAAACCAGCTTTTAAAACCTTATAAGCTGTCCTTAAACTCCAAGTACTCAAAGGCGGTTTTCTACCATTTGGAAGCGATCATAAACCAAGCATTTTACCAGGATTTCGAGAACTGCGTGTTTCAGAAAAATGGCACGCCAAAATTACTAGATCCTCAGCAACATCGACAAGCTCAGTTTCAGTCATTTGCCCAATTGAGGAACTTAAGTTGGAATGAGGTGCTAAAGAAAGGAACTAAGTATTACAGTGAAGAATTCAGTAAATTCTGCGACCAGAAAATGAGCTGCATTATTATGACGCTAAATTGGACTCGACCGTGGTCTGAAGCATTGCTTCAGTCATTCTTTGTTTCAGCAAAATGCATTTGGTTGCTGCATTTGCTAGCATTCTCTTTCTATCCGCCATTATCAATAATGAGGATCGAAGAGAATAGACCATTTGATCCGCATTACATGGAAGATATGTTCACTGATAGGCAGAAGGCGCAGAATCCAAGCCGGGTCAAAGTAATGGTCATGCCAGGCTTTTATGTACAGGATAAAATCCTCAGATGTAAGGTACTGTGCAGGTACAAATCTGTAGCATAAGTATTTTGTTAACTACAGTTCAATATAGTTTCTTGTTCTCTTGACTTGTTCTTTTTCTTTGCTAATTTGATTGAGATGATTAGTGGGTTTAATTGTATTACAGTAGTAGCGAGCACATTTGGTTGATTTATTCTGCCACCAATTCATCAGTTTGGCTTGTGATTCACCAAAGCCTTTTGGCAAATGTAAAGTAAAATGATTCCTTCTTGCATCCGAAGCTGTTCTATAGCTTACTAAAATAGTATGGTACATTGGTCCCTTTACATTGTATTTACTTCTTACAGCGTAAAGTTTATCTTGTGTATCTTTTAAAATGCTATAGTTTCTTACTTCTTACAGCGTAAAGTTTATCTTGTGTATCTTTTAAAATGCTATAGTTTCTTGTCTATCAAGGGCTATGTTGTACAAGTCTAGCAAATGTGTAAAGGTTTAAAGCTTAACATAGTTAAACAAGATTCTGACAGATTTTACTAAAGTGATCCACATTCTTTTTATGAAGTACTCAATTGCATGTTATCATGTTCACCAACCATCCCGAACATAAAGGCTTTTGCATATGATTTGGCTCTTTGCCTTGTCATTCCATGATGGCGCACTATCATCTAAACTGTAAAATTTCTCTAGTGTCTGGTTCATACACCAAAGGTAAAAAGGACAATCAGTCAACAACGAGAAAAAATAAAAGAAACTTCTATTCTCATACCCTTTACCGTTAGACTGCAATATCATACACCATCCTATGTTGTGTTAATCATCAAAGGGTGTGGCTATAAACAAAGATGTGGAGCAAACTGCCCAAAAAATATAGTAATGTTGTTTACTTTTTTTTAACTTTGTTTAGTCCATACTAGCAAAAATGAATGTATCTGTGCGCGACACTGGACGTCTAATGTTCTACTTGTGTCATATATATTTAAGGGCTTACATAGTCGAATTATTCACATTAATTTATCAGTTTGATGAAGAAGGGGCTATTAAAGTCATGAAGCGAACTACTTTCCTAGATGACCAGTAGCTGGTCGCCCTAGTGTTTCAAGCCTCTTTTGTACTTGTCACTTTGATACATCAGACTTCAGAGGATTAACACAACATAGGATGGTTATGATAAAAAATTAGAGTCAGCAACCATTTAAATGTACGTGAAATGAACAAACTTTTCCCAAAAACAGGCTGAAAATGTTGCCAATCATCTTCTAGGCACAGCAAGGCAGCAAGCTAATGAAAGGAGACATTGTATCATAATAATCAGTGATCTAGAAGCACAAAGGCCATGCAAGCAGGAAAAGAGTACTTTTGATTCTATTTCTTTGTTGTTAAAACACTACTCAATGTAGAAAACTCTAGATCATCCTTGCCTCCTATGCCTTCAATTCGTGTCAGAGAAACACCTTCAGGAGCTCTAATCGTTGCCTCCTCCGGAATACAGAAAAATCTGAAAATTAAACCATATATAATCTTGTTCTCCGCCTCCTTGAATTCTACCTGGCTTCATAGAGTTAGGCCCTATAACCCTACATGAATGCCATCATATATGCATCATTGTTTACTTGTACATTGGATGGACTATCGACATTGCTCACGAGTTTTACATCTTCCATTCAAATTTGATGGGGGCAGCTGGGTTTGGATGAAAATCTACTACAATTCGTGGACTAGCATTCCCCACTGGAAAGGTGGAGGGTGCTAAGAATTTTTAACTCCCTATCAATTGGTTGCAGCTGACAGCACTGACCCATGCTCTTTCTAACTCGCAAAGTGAACTACTGAACTGTGATGTCTTGCTAAACATAAATTCTAGTACAACAAATAAGCAAAGTCAGACATGTAGGTGGCAGCCAGCATAGTCGAATGTTGATTTAGAGTCTAAGGTACTCCCGGGAGTACCTAAAGAGTCATACATGTAGGTACCAATGTCCCAATTTTAGGTACTCCCGGGACTACCTTAGACTCTTTGAGGATGTAGTATTCAAAGCAGCTTTGCTAGGGAAATCAGACAAAGAAAAGGGAAGAGTCAATTGATGCAGTCTAACTAAAGAAGGAAAAAATGTCTTACTGTGGAAAGAGCTTCAGACTCAGCACATATCCAACTGCTTCTGTTCAGGAAAGTTTCAAGTAGTACTTGCAGCTAAACATGTTGTACTTTTTTCCCCTTAGTGAAGGAAAACTGTATGGTGACAGCGAAGTAAACACGTTCCTGATGTTTAAAGCCTACAAGGTTGTAGTTAGGTGCCGGCAACATCTGCTTATTTATATACAATCACTATAGTCCTCACTTCTCACAAACCAAACAAAAAAATAGCCTGAGGCTAGAGAACATGGAATCAAAGAGAAGAGAGCATGTTATTCTCTTTCCCTACATGGCACAGGGCCATATTATTTCTTACTTAGCCTTAGCTCTAGAGATAGAGAAGAAAAAAGGGTATCACATAACCTTGGTTAGCACCCCGCTTAATGTTTACAACATGAAGTCCTCTCTGCCTCCTTCATCCTCCATTTGCTTCCGCGTAATCCCCTTTAATAGCTCTGATCATGGCCTCCCTCCCAACACCGAGAACATAGAAAACCTCCCTCTCGAGGACAAGCACCATTTCCTGCAAGCCTCCTCTTCTCTCAAACCCGGCTTCAGACAATTAGTCTCAGATATCATAGAGGAGTCTCACCAGCAACAGCATGACACTACTCCTCTAAATCCCTCTATTTGCATTATTGCAGATATATTCTTTGGATGGACGGCTGAAATAGCCCGTGAGTTTGACATCTTCCATTCCATTTTTGCTGGCTTCAGCGGGTTTGGTCTTGCTTTTTTATACTCGTTATGGACTATAACGTCCCTGAATGGAAGGTGGAGGGGGCTGACGAGTTTAATAACCATGACTTTCCCGAAGGTGGCACAATCCATGCCGCCCAAATGACTGCTGTGTTGGCCGCAGCTGATGGTAATGATCCATCGTCTGTTACCCTCAAAGAAAGGTTCTTCGAATGGCACGACTCACAGGCGATACTCTTTAATACAGTAGCGGAGATTGATAAAGTTGGGTTGGGGTATTTCCAAAAGAAGTTAGGATTACCAATTTATCCCATAGGGCCAATTGTCACCTCAAAGGAGAACAACAGTCCATGTGACTGCCAGCAATGGCTTGATAAGAAACCACCAAATTCTGTCTTATACGTTAGTTTTGGATCACAAAACACTCTTGCAGCTTCTCAAATGATGGAGCTAGCAATCGCATTGGAGGCTTCTAAAAAGCCCTTCATTTGGGTGCTAAGACCTCCACTAGAAATTAACAACAAAGCTGAATTCAAGGCTGAAGAGTGGCTACCACACCAATTCGAAGAGAGGATCACAGAGAAGCAAATAGGTTTGTTAGTGAAGGACTGGGCACCCCAGTTGGAGATTTTGTCCCAGAAGTCAGTAGGAGGATTTATAAGCCACTGTGGGTGGAACTCTGTACTAGAAGCTATCAGCCATGGAGTTCCGATTCTCGGGTGGCCGATAGCAGCTGAGCAGTTCTACAATGCCAAGTTTTTGGAGGAAGATGGGAGTTTGTGTGGAGCTAGCTAGAGGAAATAGATGTGAGGTTAAGAATGAGGACATAGCAAAAAAGATAGAAATGCTGATGGGGGAGAATGATGAGGCTGAAACAATAAGGAGGAAAACTTGTGAAGTGAGGAAAATGTTTAAAAATGCAAAGGAAGACTCTCTGGGTAATAAGGGCTCCTCTGCAAAGGCCATGTCAAGCACTGAGATCAGAAAATGCAGTCTGAAGGAATAGGTAAAGTTACATGATTGATGAGATTCAACTTTTTGATTGTAGTTTTCTGGAATCCTTGTTCTGTCTGAAATGTTTCAATAATGCTTCAGGCTAGTAAATTCGACTTCACTCTGTTTTTAAATGCTCTAGCACTGTTCAAGTGTAACGAGGTATATTGATCCTTAAGAATGCAGTTAGTGGACTTCCGAACTATCAGAAAGAAATATGTTAGTGGAGTTACTGCGTCTAATAATATTATCATGTTGGTGGAGTTCTGAACTATTGCGCAGAAATATGTTTAGTGGAGTTACTGTGTCCGAGCTCCGAAGAGTATTGCTTGTTGGTGGGTTTTACCCTTTTCTAGCTTTTCTGACTTTTTTGCGCGTGTTTACACAAAGTGAGAGATTTAGAGAACTCCTAAACTCATAAAAACGACCATCAAGCCCTCTACACCATGCAATTGACGCTGGTATGGACCTAAGTTTCTCCCAAAAGAGAGGCAAGCCTCAAAGGGACCTAAGTAGAAAGGTTTCTATCCCACATTCCCATTGTGTCACACACAAACCAGATTGCCAACAATAACATCTCAAATTGATCTACTATTCAAGAAAGCAGCCCATTCAAGCCAAATAGAAACTGGCTTACTCACAAGTCTTGGTGACTTCAAATGCGATCTGAACTAATTATTCGGGGCCTAAACTGATCGATGGTCGCAATGTAGTGTGCAGGCTCTTAGTCATTGATAACTAATTTATCAAGAATGATAAAGAAAGCTTGATTAATTTTTGCTTTACAGTTACATCTATTCCCGGAAACTTTTCTGGAATGTGTTTCCCCAACTTCTGGTAATATCTACATGGTGCTTGAAGGCACACAAGGACCTCAACTTCCATAGAGATTAGCATCCTCATAACCTCGATCATTCATTATTAGATAGTCTATGAACATGAAAGCTCATTGTCACAACTTCTGGGGTTTGTTATGTGAAGTAAATACGCTAATGTAGAGGTTTGCATTCCGCCCTCCCGAAAAATGCATATCAAATCCATCAGAAGCAACTGAAACTCAGGCAATGTCTCCAACAAGATACTAGCTTAAAGATGCTCAAAGATGTATTATCGAGTATACAACACCTCAGATAACAACCTTCCTCCATCAGTCTGTGGCCCCTCCCATTAACAATGAAACAGGACTAAAAGAAACTCAAAATCAGTTATCAAAATATACAGATTACTTAGCCTTTTTAGAAGAGAGAAGCGAGCCTTGCAAACTAGAACATCTCACAGGGATAGTATTACCAGTAAATTCAGCAGAGAAAAACAAGCTGAACTAACAAGTACAAGTTGTGGATTATCTAGGTCATACAATAGCCCTGCAACTTGAAAGAGCTTAGAGAAACCAAAATACTCACTCCTCCATCACTCAAATGTGTATATACATCAAAGGACATTGGCTTAACTACTGCAGGATGATGAAGTAGACACTCTAAGTCCATCATATTCCCAAATAAATTTACTAACTAATCAAATAGGAAAGATCAGCTCAGGGCGAAACTTCACAGTTGCTCCACCAAAAGCTAACTGATAAGCTAGTTGTAAGAGATCTTACGTAGTGCCACCACTTAGGTGGGATGTATAGCATTTCACCTTCATCTAAAATGCAGTCCATAAACTCAAGGTCCGTCACTTCAGGAAATGCAGTGTCATCTAGATTGTCTAAATCAACCTGCAAATAAAACGTTGACAACTTATCAAATTTATTGCAACCAATCAAGACAGAACTTGCACACCACGATGCTAGAAAAGGCAGAATAGCTGAATACGTCAATGCAAGTTATGCAACAATTTACACAGAAAACAAAAATGTAGACAAGTCAGCAAAATACTTCTCCAATTCATATACAACAAGAGCTGAAAACATATCATGCATCTGAGAAACTCGGAGTCAGTTGCACACCTGGCTGGAATTGCATAACATGGTTTCAGAATGCGGGTAAAGCTCCTCAGACAAGGAGGCTGAATATAGCCTTATATACTTCTTGCCAACAACCTGGTAAAAAAGAAGCTACTTGCCTTCAGAATTAGATAAAATGGATGGATTCAAGTAACAGCTAACCACAAAAAGAAAACCAGGAGATATCACGGAATGACATGAGAAGAAAAAAAATCCCATAATCTCCTCATGCAACTACATTTTTACCTGGGCAAGGAAATTATGGTGTGGATCATGGTGCAAAGGTGTCACAGTAGCAGCAGGGCCAAACCAAGCATTAACTGACCTTAGTTCTCCACCACCAGCATAACAGTAGTCGGGAACAAGAATGTCCTTCCTAAGCTCTTTTATCTGTCACTAAAATCAACAACTGACTGCATGAACATAATGAGTATGAATAACTAAGAATACAGATCTTGCATGTAGAGGACATGCCTGCTCAAACAATGGATGCTGCGCAAGATACGTAGGAACTGCAGAAGAGTTACCAGACTGAATTCGCGCAAGAAACTGGGAAAATGTGATCAGCTCTTGCTTCCACTCAGAACATAAGTAATTTTTCCCAACCTGGAAAACATTTATGCTAAAAACATTTATGAACAGAACCACAAAGAAATATAATGGCAGAAGAACTAGAGATGGCCAGTCAGATTTACACTAGAAATGGCTAAAATACAAACTTCCATGAGTGACACAAGCTAATAAAGCCTAAAACCATCTCAAGGTCAACAGACCACATCCTATTCCGATTAACCCCTTTTCTCTCCGAGGAACTCATTTATAAGACAAATGTAACCCACACTTGTAGCCAACATTCCCACTAATCAAGATACCATTATTGTCAAACTTACCAACTTCGTAACTGCCTTTCCTCAATAACGCATTTGTCACAACAAACCCTATCAAGTACCGCACACACTCTTGTATAGCTAGGCACAGTCAATGCTCAAAAATGAAATATCTATATTTTTTTACTAAAAATATGTCAAAGAAGCCATATGAATCATCCAGAATAGGACAGTATAAGAAACTAAGAGAGTATGAGATAACAAGTAATGGACATCATTTATTAAAGCAAGTAGTGAAGAACACACGCACAGATATCCTTCATAAAATACACCACTCAACAGCATAATCTTTCGGCACAAAACAAACAAACGGAATTGATCTAATTCTCAAAAGGTATACTTGCCCATAGACAGAGTTGAGAGGAAATAGTCATCAGCTAATCACCTCGACTGGAACAGTTCGATCACCAGCTACCTTTTCCAAATAATCCAGGTTGTTCCACCTACTTATGGCCGGCCAATGACACATTGAGTCACAGATTATCACAGGTGAGTCCGCTGTAAAATAGTCACGAAGGAAACCCTCTAATGACAATTCAGAACGCCTCGGGACAAGCTTTGAGGACAGAGATCTCATTGGCAATAACTGAGTAACCTATAATACGAAGCGTGCACAACTATCAGTCATTATGCTTGCTTAGATTAGCAGTGAATCAATTACATGAGAAGCCACAAACATCTGATCTTATGAAATAAACAGGGTATTTGCTATCTAAATCCAAAAATCAGAATCCGGAACCAGGTGTTTTCTACTCTGTACCTCACCATTGAGGTTCTAGTTCTAACACTCATTCATAGATAAATCAATCATATCCATGAAAAACAATGCCTCTATTGTAAGCCACTGATTAATCACTCACATAAGAGCAAATTACCAATTACATGCTTCATCATTTGTTTCGAAATTAACTTCCCAAATAATACAAGCATGAATTGTTGTAACCTGAATCCTCAAAAGATTGATCCAAAAATTTCCTACTTTAACTTTACAGATACTACAATCATGAACAATATATTCCAACATTAATAAACTGAAAACATTTATGCAATAGTTTGGAGAATTTAGTAATCCCTTTTTGTATCTTATCTTACTACAAACACATATCCAATTTCTTGCTCAAAGACTGATCAAAAAGCCATCAACTTTAGCTTCCTAAGTAATACAATCATCAATAATGTTACTAAGCAGCAATAATCTGAAGCATATATACTCCAAATTTAAGTACTACCATTCCCTTTTCATATTTTATCTTCATACAAAACACATTACCACTTATATACTCAAAGATTAGTCCAAAGTCTTGATCTTTAACAACCCAAACAATCAATCATGAGTGATATACTTAGAACATCAATAAACTAAAGCATGTACTCAATACTATGGAAGCAATAGCAATCCTTTTTCATAATTCATCTTCCTACAAAACACATTTCCACTTACATGCTCAAAGATTATTCCATAAGCCTTGAACTTTACCAAATCAAATAATTCAATTATGAATAATGTACTTAAAACATCAACAAACTGAAGCATGTATCCAGTACGAGGTACTATGAAAGCACGAGCAATACTTTCTCGTAATCCATCTAATATAAAACACATCTTAAAACTTTGATCATCTTAAAGTGATCACCCATCGGCTTAAAGTAGTCACTTTCATTACAGTGTTTATAAAAATATATCACTTTAACTCGATTTGTGAACCAGTTAGATTATAAGTTCAAATCACACTGTCTCTTTTTAAAATTTGTGCTGAAACCAATAATCTGAAGCATACTTACTCAATAATTTGAAGTAATCAGCTGAAGATAAACACACATTATCACTTCCATGCTCAAATAATCATCCAAAAACCTTAAACTCTAACAACCCAAAATAACACAAACCATAAACTATGTAACCAAAACACCAACAATGTAACTAATCACAAACAAAAAGAACTAGCTTAAGTGGTTAAAGCTAGCTCTCCCCACTCCCCACCCCCCATCATGAGGTTGGGGGTTCGATTCTTATCAGCGACTTTGGGCGCACATTTCAGACCATAAACTTACCAACATGGATATTAAAACACACAAGAGATAAAGAAAACGAACCTCACCTCAGCTTCATTAAACTCAGAAGAACAATAAAGCAACCTACACCTCCCTTCATTATTACAATTACCACCATCATCATTATTATTATTACTACTACCCTCCAATTTAACCGCAGTAACTCTCTCAACAGCACTTTCCAGGTCACCCCTCAAGAGGGTCCCACCCATGATCAACCCCATGTCCAAAGCCTTCATCGTTTCCGCCACGTCACCGGCGGCAAACTGGTGCTTCGCCACGTGGAGGCACGCCATTGAGTAAGCGTCTCGCCACACCGGCAGCACGGAATGCCACGGGCCCGAGTGCAGCTGCTCCCACGCCATCTCACGCGCCGCCTCCGCCGCACGCGCGTCACCCCTACTCGCCGCCGCCGCCATCCGGACGAACATGTACCCGCCTTCGGAGGATACCCGTTGCAGTATAGCCGCTCTCTCGCGGTCCAGGGATGGCGTCTTGAAGATGCTCTCGCCGTTTGTAAGGGTCATTTTCGGCGAGAGTAGATATCCAACTGGTGAATAAATGGGCGAGTTTTTAAAAAAGTGTGTTACTTATAAATATCCAATGCGTGAATAAATGGGCGATTTTTATAATGTGTGTGGATATATAGGCGAGTTTATGAAAAAAGTGTGGTATGAATATTTAATGGATAAATGAGTGGCGCGTTTTAATTAATATCCATAGTGAATAAATAAACGAGTTTTTAAAAAAGCGTATATATCAATTAAATGAGTATTGAGTACATGACCAACTAATAATGTGATACGAACATTCACTAGATGAAGAAGTGGAAATAATTTTAGAAAAATGTGATAGAAATATGTAATAGGTGAATAAATGAGTGAATTTTTTTTTAAGGTGTTATTAAGAGGATGTGATAAGGGGTGTACAAATAAGGAGTGAGTTTAGTACAAGAAAAATGTATGAAAGAAAAGAGTGTTGGGTTATTTATAGTGGATGAGTAGGAGTGAAAATATCTAAGGTGAGGTGTGAGATATTTTGTGGAATATCTTGGGGTTAGTGGTGACTAGATAGTAGACGTGGGTGCTTTTTGCACTTTTTGGACTGTGGTAGGGCTATTTGTTCTAGATGCTTCGGAAGTATGTAATGGAGTGGACTAGTTTGGTGTATGATGAGATATGGAGGGCAGGAGGGGTAGTTAGATATTAAAAAAGTGTATCATGAGTGAAAAGTGGCCTACTTTGATGGTGACCATATTCGAAGGGAGCAGTGGCGGATCAAGGGGGTTTCATGGGGGTGCAACCGAATCCCCGGCTTTTGGAAAAAAAATGAAAAATGTGTAATTTTGGAAGTTTTCGGTTTAAATATACAGAAAAAAATGGCACTTAAATCATAAATAAGTACTTGGCTCATTGGTAACTTAAAGTTTTCATGAAGTGTTGGATACATAGGACCTAGGTTCAAATCCTACTACTAACATTTTTTTTGTAAATTTACATTCAAACCCCCGTGGCCGAATTCCTGGATCCGCCACTGGAAGAGAGGGGGCATGAGTATCTAATTAATCCATATGTGTCAACTCCTCCCTTAACAAGTTACTCGCTTGTTAATCGTAAATGATTAAATCAAAGTTAGTTTGTGTGAGTGGTAAGGACTCTCATATCTTAAATAAGTAGTTAGGGATTCGAACCCTAACTCTTGTAAATGGAGCAACCGTACTTGGGAGGGGCTATTCAATGCCTTCAATACCTCGAATAATACTATCTCTACTACTAATGAGGAAGATATAAAGTCAAGGAGTTTACTAGTGTTGTAAGAGAAGACATGTCATCGCTTAGATATTTAGGCATAGTATGCTTGTGTTGATTAAGTTTTATGGTAGAGATTAATGAAACCAAGATCAATTTTTTTTTTTTTAATAATTACTCCCTCAAGTTCTATTTATTCTTCATATAAAGTGTTTTCACGTTTGCCAATGTATATTTTGTTTGCTAAATATCTTTAATTATATATTAGTAAAAATTATAAANNTTCTTAATCTACTCATTAACACAAATTAAACAAGATCTTACATGTCTATATTTTATCTTATATATTGAAAAGAAATCTATAGTCAATCTAGACTTATGAATAGTGTCTCAAGTCAAAGTAGGGAGTAGTGGTTAGTGTGGTGTGATTTAGTGCTTTGTATAATAAAAAGATGTCAAACTGTTTAGTTTGATGGTGGACTATGGTCTTTAGACAACGATAAGCTAAGGTTTAATGTTTCACACTTAAACAAAAATATTTACAGGAATTTGATTTTCAATCAAAATAATTAACATTCTAGTGAGTCAGTTTGATAATAAGTTATTATAAGATATATAGTATTTTGATTTTATAACCAAATAATTCAATTATTATAGATTTTTTTTTGTGTTCACATACTTATATCATGAATTATTCAATGTTTATGTCTCTAGACAAGTATACACATTAAGAATGGGCATTTACAAATTAGTTTGTTTAAAAAAAAGAAACAAAAGCATTTGATACTTCAACAATAATAACTACAACAACGAAGAAGAAAATGACGCTAATTATTTCTCTATGAAAAAAAAAATCTAGAATTAAGTTATTCATCTTCGTAGAGGAGGAGGATCACATTCTGAATTCAATATCTCCATCTTGTTTTTCAGATGATAATGTTGTTGTTGTTGTGAAGGAGCACACATTAAAGAAAATACATATTCAGACATATGTGCACCCAAAGGGAAAGGGTCGCCCTAACTTGTGGAAGAGACCCGAATGAAAACAAAATCAGTATGAGAAAACACATATTCAAACAATCTTTGTTATTTAAAAAAAAAAAACTACTAAAAAAAGGGGGTAAGAATATAATCAATAAATAACAAGTAAATCACATTGCAATTAAGAATACGATGGAAATAGTTATAATCAAAATTTTAAGCTTCAAAAATAAACAATGATACTAAAAAAAGAACAATATATATTATTCGAGAAAGCCGTTATGTTTGACCCGTAACTTGACTCAAACCCGACCCGTACCCATATACACCTTAGCCATACTCTATTTGAACTCGAATATACCCGAACCCGTATTCCACTCAAACAAGTATAATGTGATTGTATTCTCTTTGCTTATTTTTGGCGGGTAGACATTATAGAAATCAGATCACACATTTCCCCCAATTTATAAAATTAGGGTTTGTCACAAAATTATAAAATTAGGGTTTCTCAAATTATTGTAAAATTAATAGGGTTTTTGAAACATTATAAAAGTAGTGTTTGTGAAGCGATTACGTGCTGTTGATGATGGCGTGTTATTACGAAGAAGAAGATGAAGATAATAATCTCCCGAGGAAGAGGAAATCGAGGGTGAATTTAAAGAATGTGATAATTGAAGATGATGATGAAGTTCTGAAGCGACTACCTGCTGTTGTTATGGAGGAGGAGGTGGATAAGAAGGTTGTTGAGTACCGGAGAGAAAGGGTCTTGTTGGATAGTGATAGTGATAGTGATAGTGATAGTGATAGTGATTCGGATGAGGAGTTGGATGCGAAGATTCCGCCTTTTTTTAACGGGGATGTCGGAGAGGTGGATTATTCTGACGCTGTTATCATGGAATATGACAGCGAGGTTCTCAAGAGGGCGGATCATTATGGATTCATGTTCGATTTCATGTTTAATTGCCGTCGCAAGAGTGCTCTTCAGGTTGATCCTTTTTTTTTAATTGCTAGTACGTTTTTTGAATTGACTGATAATAATTAATAATGTGGATGAATATGAACTGTATAGTTGTTTTCCCATCCGGGGGACCCTAGACCTGGTGGAGTGGTGGTGTCGACAGATAAAGAATTGACTGATCAGTTTCACCTTGATCTGGCCCTCACAGCAATTGATCAATACAATAGCCGTAGCAAGGTTCATTCTGCTTTCATTATTTTCTATCTCATGTTGCGAATATTTTGTGTTAAATCTGTCATCTATGAGAATTTTGTTAAGCATGTGTATGTGTAATATTCGTAGAATGCCAAGCTGGAGTTAGGGCGTCTCATAAAGACCAACCTTGTTCTGTGGGGTGGTATGATATTTTACTTGACATTTTCTGCCGTAGACGAGAAGGGGGAATCTGGCACTTATCAAGCTGCATTAGCAGATGATTCTGAAGGAGACTCATACGTGCTCGGGTTATTTAGAGATCTTGCTAATGATAAGATTCTTGCAATTATATCACTCACAGGTATATGCTTGTGCAGTTTTGGTTCATGTTCTTTTGTTTATTAATACTCTTGTGTGCTTATTTTTTTCTGCATTCACATTCTTGAGATCATCTTATCGTCTTTAACTTATGAATCTAGGATTCAGGATTTACCATTTTTGTCATCTTTAGACTCCATGTTGGCTGTGGACTTTGCTACCCTTTTTTTTTGTTTTCTATTGTGTTAGTTTTATTGTTAGCTTAAGAGAAACATAGGGTGACTTTTGTGCTCTTTTCAGTTCATTGTGTAATATGAAGAAAATTAGTATATTCCCATGAAGCCTTGCCAAAGGCTTTACAATTTGCCATTGAGAGGCTTGGAATGTGGATCAAAGCCTTTCCTAAAGCAGTAAAAGTTGAAAGTCTGTGGTCTTTGCTCCTTTCTATCATTTAACCCCCCCCCCCNNCCCCCCCCCCCCCCCCCCTCTTTAAAGAAAAAAGAGAGAGGTTAAGAAAAGCAATAATGGTGTGTAATAATGATGGTTGAACCTTGTCCTTTATAGTCAGGCCAAGACTATTTAAATGAGTGTGGACATTGGGTTATTTTCAGATAGAAATCTTTCAAATTTTATTAAATAAAGTGATGCTTTGGAGAGGGAGGAGTCCTTAAAACGTCACAAATAAAGTTATGAATGGCACCAATCATGCTGAAGATGGCTAATTGGAATTTGTTTAAAGCGCCTGTGGCCTTTGCCCAAGTAGAAGCTGGATTAGAATTTTCCGCCATATATCGTATAATGGTGATTCGTTGTACTTGATCCATAAAATACGAGACCTGCGCATTAAGCGAAATCTGGTTTTGTGTATATAGTGAAGGTTAATGTGTATGAAGCTCTAGATAATCTCGATTGAGCTTAGGGGGGTAACGAGCTGATCCGAGCTCAGATCTAGCTCAGCTTGGACACGTCTAGCTTGGACTTGAGCCGAAAAACATTTTAAAATATAGAAATATATTGGTACTTCAAATTTTATTATTTTTCTAAACTTAAGATAAGTTATCAACATTATTACCTGCCATTTATAGGGGAGAAAAAAACCACACTGAAAGTTTTTTTTTTTACCTTTAAAAACTTACGACTATTATTGCCTTAAATAAAAAGAGTAAAAAGTTTGAGCTGCTGGCGAGCTTATTGAGCTAGGCTGGACTCATTTAGACCTTTAGTGGAACTCAAGCTCAGACGAGTACTCGAGAATGATATGAGCTCATCATCACCCCTAGTCGTGCTTCAGCAGTTCCATTGGGTAAAACCTTTCATATTTTAATTTGTGATGTAGACTATTGTTTGCAGCGGGAACACTTTATATAGTGTCTGATGTTGACGGTTTATGTACTTCAATAGTAAACAGAGATGTGAGCTTGCTAGATCTGACTTAATGGCTAAGTAGAAAATTGAACCTTTGTCAGAAGAGGGAAAATAGAAAGGGCTGATTAGGCCGGTGCAATGGGGCAGGGACCCTCAAAAAACCCAAGCCGACCCTATTTTTTTAGGTCATTACAAGCCGGTCATAGAAGTTCGGGTCAATTTCTATTTCTAGTTGGGCGGGAGGGCAGGGGGGGGGGGAAGTGGGGAGGTGCCAATAGCGGGTCAATATACTCAGTGCCAATTTGCCTGTTCTATATTCAGCTGCTCTATAAATATGTTGTTGATGGCCTGATGCTCGCAAGTTGACTTAGCTTTTGAATGTTTTTGATGCTACACTTTGTTGGATCGATGAATATACATGTTTTCCTTCGCTATTTTTTCTTTAATTTTCAAACAACATTCGTGAAGAGTTACCTATTGATAAGCTAGGTCAACTTGCGAAGAACCCCCTGATAGAAATCTTTTATTTGGGATAGCCAGGATTAAGGATCAAGGGGTTCATATATAACAGAGGAAAGGAACACAGAGGAGTAGAAAACAGAAATCAAGAAACGATGGGAAAAAGGAAAGACACACAGGGGCCATGGCCCTTGGGACATTGGAAACTATTTTTTTTGTGGAAAATATATTTACATATTTACTAATGACAAAATTAGTGTGAAAGATGTATTTACATGTGAGTCATGATAATTAGCTTTTATGATGTAAGTTTTGTCAAGGAAAAATTAATTGCTATTTTCATCCTGAAAAATCTCATTACAACCTCTGACAATTTTTCTTTTAAACAAAAGCAGGTCGGGTCAATGCGGGTCAGACCTGATGTTGATCGCGTTGACTCGGCCCTGCCCGTCAAAAATTCCCGAGCCCCTACCCAACCAGCCTCATCTCATTGCACAGTCCTATGGTTGATGGTGTTGCTTTCTTCTCCCTTTTCTCTTTCTATTGTTACAATTATCCAACAATGATTCCTTTTTCTAGATTACTTGATTAGGAAATATAATTCTATACGACATACCTGATTTCATTTTTCATCAGCTGTTGTGTAGATAAATTGAGGTGATATATGTAGTTGCATCTGTAATTTAATTGCTTCTAAGCAGTTTTCTCTACCGGGTTGGGGGCTGTTGTGGAACATCTGTTAAGTGCAGCTGCTAAGAGAATTGATATTTTCGCTTTATGATTTGTATTATTTCCTGGGATACGTATTATTTTACTAACATAGCTTTTACATTGCGAAGGGGCTGAAGATGATATAGCTGCTAAATGGAAGATTGTGCAGCCTAAATATTACTCAAGTCAAATTGTAAGCGGAAATGAGGAGTTGACTTGAAGTATTGAGAATGCAAGGACATGTACCTAGTTGAAGTGCTTTGTGCCCCCCTCTCGGCTTCTGTATCACATGTCTACATGATTCATTAAGTTACTTTGATTATTAAGGAGTACTTCTTTTAAGCTCAACTTAGGTTTGTATCCGTACATGCACATAGGGGGTGTAAATCGGTCCTTGTTAATCCAGTAATAAGCGAAAACCATTTGTTGTAACGTGTTCCTCATAGAGTCAAATATGAAGCATAATTTCACTCTTTTGAGAATCGTCGAGGACATGAGTGAGTAACTTGCAGAAGTGAGCTCCATTGGTACTTGCAGATTCAATCTACCAGGAATCATAGGGGGTGTTCACAGAAAGGAATCTCAAAACGAGGTACTCTTTGCACCTCAGCAGCCGGATTGAATACTCGGATCAAATCAGAGTTCATAGTGCCACCTTAAACAAACTGAAGGTGTGGTCCACAGGTCGTACAAGAGATGCTCTTCCTGATCTAGTGATATTGCTAAAGCAAAGTATACCTGACAAGTGACAACAGTATACTTCACAAACAAAAACCCAACAGTAATGTGGTTACCCAATCCTGCAATCCATACTGTTTCTCTTTTATTTTCCGGTTGAATGCAAGGGCTTTATTCAAAGGCATATATGTGATATTCTTAAATAAGAATAATATTTTTCTATTAACCTATCTATTGTGAAGTAAAAATGATATTTTTCTATTAACCTGTCTACTGTGAAGAAGAGAGCATAGATGTGATATTCTTAAATAAGATTATTATTTAAGATCAACCCTTAAAATTATAACTTGTCCCAACTCCGAAGAGAAATCGGCTTGCATGCAGTAAGACAAACTAAAATTGCGAACACTGGCATACAAACATCACCACAAAAAGAAGAGCTAAAGATAGAAAGAGATAAAGGAGCACAAGCTTATTGGGCAAATGCAAACAGCAATTAGTAAAACTAATATGTTCACTTAATTCCAACTCCCCATGCCTGAAGGTTCAATTCACAGTTTTATCATTTTCAAAGTGGGCCACTGATTCACCCATTTAAAAGGATGTCAACCTATGATGGACCAGTCTCAATGTACATGGTCAATTTTCGAGGGTTGTTGTGACTGATGAAAGAATGGAACTAGTCTAATAGGAGTAACTTACAACTGTAAGATCTAATTAAGCTAACAACTATACAGCCACATACCCAAACTGCATATCTGACATTTCGCCCAGACGACACCTGCAAAAGAATATAACAAAAATAAATTATTGAAGCTAAACAGAAAAACTGCGGACAGTCAGCAGGAAGAGAAGCATAACTCACAGTTTAAGATGCAGAGAGAAAAACTTTGCCATTCTATGATCCAGTGTATTGCAAGAAATCGTCGTCATCAAAAGCTGCAAAATCATCCGCTAAATTAAAGCCCTCAATTTCAGGAAACGGACTGTTGAAGGGATCAAAATCTACAGACAGTCCATGCAAGGGAGACCCAAGATGACTTTCAAGGGGTCTATTCCTTTCTGTTCCAAATGCATCCACGCCGTAATGGTGCAAGTGCCCGCCTGTAATTCCATCTCCAGTTGCAAGAGGCATTCCAGTAGTGGCAAACTGCCCTTGCTGTTCATCATGCCCTTGCCCATATTGAACAGCTGGATTATAGTAAGAATCACTATGCTGTAGCTCAGCATTTGGTACAGCCGGATAGAGGAAGTTCTGTCCCCCAGCATACATGTTCTCGCCTGACAACACATTAGCATGACGAAGAGTAGAGAAGTGACTCAAGTGACTGAAGTCTGACAATGGAGGGTGGTATTGCCCCAAAAGTTCATTGTTCATAGGCATCAAGGGTTCTATAATGCCATTTTCCTGGTGGTCTTCACGCAAACGGTATCCGTTCAGAGAGGCATTATTATGCTCCATATCAGGCACACATAAGCTTGGTTCTTCCACCACATTCTCTTCTCTAAATGGCGCCACCGGCTGATCATTTGGTGACACCTGCTGATCATCCTTAGAAGGGGTGACACAACCCTTAGATGAACTTGGCTGCTCAGCATTCTTAGGTGGCATGGACGGCTTATTACTACTGCTTGCTCTACGAGGTTTCTTTTTCTTGGTTTGCTTCTCAACTGGGTCCTTAATTTGCAAAGGAGGGTCATTGCTAACAGGTTCTTCTGTTGTTTCTGCCTCACTTTGTTGATTTCTCCGTTCATCTTTAGACGAGACAGATCCTGCAGCATCATCAGCACCATCAACATCATAGTCACTGTCACTACTGATTGCAGGTTTCCTCTTCACACCACGTGCACCTGGTGGGCTTCCTGTAATACCAGATGTCCCATTGTCGCTGCTAGGCTGGTTGACACTGGATTCTTCCCTGATCAGAACACTTAACCATATCGAACTCTCCTTGGCAGTCATCTTGTCTTGTAAGCATTTAGACTGTCGTACAAGCCTTCTTATCTTTGCAATATCAGGTGACATATGCTTGATTACAGCTGTCAAGACCCCAACTTTCCACATCTTTTTTAGGTCATGTGGTTTCTTATATGGAGGAGTCTGGCCATTGGGTAAACCTAATTTGGCCCACCAATCCTCTTCCCCTGATGGCCACCAAGGTGGAGCAACACCCTTCTCAAGAGGGTACTTCCGCTGTGGAGGATCACAATGCTGCATCAAAGACGACAACAGTGACCCCAAAGTGGCATCTTGCAAATCCTGAAGAGTGTTTTGCCCATTTCCACTATTAGCTCCCTCAATCATCGCCAAACACTCAGCTTCGTACTTGGCTATCGCGGCTGGACCATTCTTGTCAAACTTGACCTTCTCCTTCCACCATGCTCGTAGATTATCTGATGCACCACTCACTGGCTTTCCCTTCTCAGGAATGATCCCATACACAAAACCCCGCGCTTTGCAGACTTCCATCAACTTCAACATATACTTCAAAATTCCGTCTTGAGCTCGAGACATTTTCTTCCTCCTAGCTTGATCACTAGTAGACTTGGGCTTTTGCCTATCAGCAGCCCGCTGCGCCGCAAGCTTCTGTCTCTCCTTGAGCCTCTTCAGCTTAATACGATCCTTCCACATTCGCCTCTCCAACTCTTCTGGTTCAATCTCTTCATCACTGACATCTTTCTCCGCTATGTTATCACACCTCAGGTCATCAATATCTATATCCGAGCTACAACCAACAACAAAAACCCCCAATAAATCACAAGTGTGTATATACAGGAAGATTCAAAATAAAGACCGTCTCACCTAATGCTACTCAACTTCAGGAATTCCAAATAAAGATTCAACACAATGCGCTTCTAAGGATTGGAGTGAGCTTATAATGTTGTAAGCTACAAGCTCACCCCAAACCTCAAAGCTCGGCCCTCATCTTGTCATAGGACCGTCTCACCTAATGCTACTCATAATTCAATATAAGCTTGTAAGCTAAAAACTCACCCCAAACCTCAAAAGCTCGGACCCTATCGTGTCATAGGACCGTTTTACCTAATACTACTCAAAATTCAATATAAGCTTGTAAGCTAAGAGCTCACCCCACACCTCAAAAGCTCGGCCTCGTCATATCATAGGACCGTCTTACCCTAATGCTACCTAAAATTCAGTATAATTTTCTTACAAAATGTCAGAAATTCCACAACTTTCTCTATCACACATGAATCTGAAACCAACTAGTAAAGCCAACTTCAAAGTAAGTATAGCAAAAGCACAAATTCTACAGAATTTTCCAACAAAGATCATAAAATCAACATTTTCCATCCTATATGAATGACATCAAGGTAAAAAAGCTAAAATTCCTTACATACAATCAAATTAAAATGCACAAACTATAAAGTCTCAATACACTAATTGCACAAACAAAACCAACCCATAATTCTAAACATATCAATCTTCAAACTAATCAAATTACTTCACATAACCAACAATATATAAGTACCTTAGTTATCAATTAATCATACAATAAAATTGAATAAAACATATTGCATGAATAAAAAGCTTACCCATAATCAGGTCCAATATCTTCAAGCTCTCCCATATTTACCAGATTGCAATTCTTAATTTTAACTACCAAACTGACAAATTCTGCTAGAAAGATCAAAACTTTACCAAAAAAGATTAAATCTTTGTAAAAAAAGGTGCAAACTTTACACTAATACAAAACTTTGGGAGCAAAAAAAGTGCATGAATTCTTACGAACTACTTTGATTACTAAACTAGCAAAACCCAATTCAATTCTGCTATAAAAGATTCAATCTTTGCAAAAAAAGACTCCATCTTTTTAAAATCAAACTTTTATATAAAAGATGGAAACTTTGCACTAAAAAGAGTGCTTAAATTCTTGATTATCATTAAGATAGCTATGTAGAAAAAACCCTATTCAATTTAACTAAGAAAGATTTAATCTTTGCATAAAAAGGTACAAAAAATTAAACTTTGCCCTAAAAAATGGATTTATTAGGGCATAGGAAATGATAAAAGGAGTGAAGAAATTGGGTTTTTGCTTAGAAAGAGGAAAATGGTACGGATGGAAACACAAAAAGATCAATTAAATAATTTTTTTATTTTAATTTAAATTTTTTTGGTTAAATAATTAATAATAAAATTTAAAGGAAAAAAAAGAGAGAGAGAAAATATTGGGTTTATGTTTTGTATGGCTAGCCGTGTCACAAAGGGACAAAGAAAGAGGCCATTCGTGGGTTGCAATCACCTGTGTTGGGTGTAACAAAATGTTACTGTGTACCCTCCAACACATTACTATGAACCTGGACGTTTTTTTGAACCATTTTGGCTTTTTGTATGAGTTTCTATGTTTGGAAATTATTTTCATAAAGGTGAGGATGAGATCTGCCTGATATGTTGCTCAATTTACCACTTTTAATTTAGAAGCATATCACATTGCTTTTGTTTGCATTATAGAGAGCTTTTTTCTTGCTATGTTTCATGATTGACTTGATTATTTTTCACGAATTGAAATAGGACATGTAATAGAGGAAGGGGATATGAGAATTCGGATTGCTATAAAGATCTTTTAAATATGTTAAACTCTTGTTATTGAAGGAATCCTACTTCTAAGGATATGGATTAGTGAGTCATGATTATGAATTTTTTTATTGTTGAGGGAATCTTAACTTTTTTGGTTATGGCTTACTGAGTCATGACTATGATATTGTATGTCTACTCATCGTGAATGGATGGAATGTTACATAAAGAGAAAAATAGAAGTTTGTAAAGGTCAATCGAGTCCTTCAAACTCTTACATCTTGCTATATGTTGGTCAATACAAAATAGAGCACTCTTCTTTAGAAAGTAAATTAAAATACTTTCGGATTGAATAACACGAATATATAAGCTATATATTACTAGCTATCACCTAATATCAAAACAATATTCTATGCAGTTTGAGGATGTACTCCGAGCAGAAGTATTGATAAATGAACTTTTTTAGTTCATTAATCTTCGTAACAAAAACTCGACTCCCATTTTCTAGTATGTGTGTTTATCATATAATTAGATCAAGTTCTATACTACGTATGACTTTGGACTATCAACCATCATGGATTCATGGGGGACCACTTAATTAAGTCTAATGAAGTGGTCAAATTTGACATACATGAGCTCTTTCTTAAATTAGACATTCCTATGCTGGCTATATCCATTGAGTGCCCCTTTGTCAAAAAAAAAAAAAAAATCCATCTCCAGGGAGAGGAAAAAGGCTGACCAAAGTCCAGAAAAAATTGGGCCTATAATTTCAGAGAAAAGTTTCACAGTGGGGTCGTCTGTTCGATGCCACGCCAGTGCATATCCTATTCTGAAGTTGGCGAAACTTATTATGGCATGTATTGTGGAATGTGGACTAAGTTACGTTTGTCAATACTGTAGAAGGAGTAGTCCTCCACGACAAGAAGGTCTGAAAGTCATTCCAGAATCCACCAATTTTAGTCATTCAGGGATCAGGACACAAATGTTTTTTTTAGGGTGAGAAAGTGAGGTTATATTAAGAATGTCTACATTCGATAAAGACTAATTTAAAAGGATTGGGGTGCTAATAATGATGGAGAAAAGAGGAAAATAGTTACCCACCTCCCACATAAGGTGATAGTTATTTCGAAAGTGGGTGGTCATTCAATCAACTATCTTGTTTATATAAATATGTGATCAAAGTTGATCGTCTACTTATTTCCTACTCTACATGTATGCTTCATATGGACAATGTCGATCTTTACTTTGTCATATTAAGCATTTATGCATGTATTTTACTCCAGCCTCCAAATTTTTGAGTAAGATGCTTCTATGATAGAAATGGTGGAGCTTTTAAAGTTTTGGAATGAGTTTTCAATATACAATCTTATAGAGGAGTTGTTTAATTTCACTTTTGGTTTGCATTGTACCAATCACTATCATTTTTCGAGTTAGAAATTAAAGCTTGCCTAAAAGACACCCGCATGGGTGTAGCTCAGTTGGTACTCGGGTGGTGAAGGGATTGCAAGAACCCGGGTTCGACCCTTGGCTGTCGCAGTGTGGGAATTTCATCCTTCCAATGTGGGGGATGGTTCCTTGTGGGCACCAAGGAGCCCACCACCTAAGAGGCCGCTGAGTACCATGACTTACCTCCTCCACGATGCTCGTCGGGTCGGGCGGTGGGGGCCCTGGGGGCGAGGGTATCGCCTTTTGCAAATATTAAAAGACAACATTGAACAAAAACAAAACCTAGTATTCTCCGAAAGTCTTGGAATCTTGAAAGAAAGAACAACGTTTTTACATACCATCGACTAAGTTTGCACTATATATTGAGAGTATATACTTGAAAACAAATAGGTATGAGAATAGACATTTTTGTAGAAATCCTAACTTCTTTCTACTTCTATATCATACTCCGTATTGCTAAAAAAATTACCCTATTCTAACCATAGTTGCGGAAAGGTGAAAGGAAGAAAGACACCATATATGATATATGTGGGGTCTATTGGACAATAGTCTGGACGACTTTTATACTCCTATTAGTCAGTTGTACGATTATTATCGCATTTGTAAATTCAATATTGGGACGTTGGCTGTTAAGCTCTTTTGTAATCAAGGATTTAAAATGAGGTCAATACTACCGCTGAAAAAATATAAAAGTATAAGTTTTGCTTGAAAAGTAAGACAAAACAAGAAAGGCAAGCTAATTGGTAATGGTAACTACGAATTACACAATATTCAGTTTCTCTTAGAGTGGACAACATTATCATCGATCATCACCAATAGGAGAAAGAGGAAATAGACAATCATAGTGACACAGATGAGTGAAGGGCTAAATAAAAGCAATGTTATGCTTGTTTGATGAAATTATGATAATTAATTCCATACACGATCATGATTTATTCAATTAAAAGTCAAGAGCTATACTAAATTAAAAAAATTATTAAAAGAGATGGATTAGTTTTAACATGTTATACAAATTGTATTAGATTAGTTTTTTTATTAACATTGTAATAAACCACAAAATATATAAAGAAAAACTATTTTAAAATTGTATGATTTTATTTTAAAATTATATGGTCAAATACAACAGTAGAATTTTCGTAAGCATGAATGGGTAAATATAAAGATGAAGAGGGTCCACTTTCATTATCATTATATAGAAAGCGAAAGAAGGGGATTGAACGACGTAGAAGGTTTCGGAGCCTAAGGAAGAAAGGCATAGGCGGATCGCATAAGCTAGGAGGAATGGTAATTGGAGGCTCGTGGAGCGAAATAACACCAATACAAGAGCCATCGGGTAGGCGCTTGAAGCCATAATACGGTTCTTCGATCTTCATGACAAAGGCATTATCAGGCATTTGAATGAAAATGGTAACACCCATCATCAACTGAAGCAATATTAACATGCCTATGAACATGCACGTCAGTGAACGCATCTTGAATAGACTTCACTTAGCTCATATACTTTTCAAGGGAAAGAAAGTGAAAGAAACGGGGAAGCAACAGAAAGATATTAAAAGGAACTGTGACTTAATTATCTTTTGCAACCTCAATTAAGCAACTACGTACACGTGCTAATAATATGTGTCATGCATGTCTTCTTTACACTCCCTAGTATGAGCGATGAGAAGTAAGCATATTTTTGTTTTAAGTTTGTGTTTTCATTTTTCACTTTGTTTTTTGCTTTCATATATGTTTTGCTGAAAAGTATTTATGTATGAATATATCCTTATTAGACGGCTAATAATTCTGATTTGTGAATGACCTTATATCTTGAGATATATTAGGGGGAATATGACTGATTCAACGGTTCAACCACACCATTCTACTTTCCTCCCGCATAGAGGGGCACATTATTATTTATAAAATGACAACTTTTCCATTGTGTATTCCAACAGAAACATATAATAATCAAGATTCAATAGTAGTTTGGGGGCTAATGATCATATAACAACTATTTATTGTAAAACATCATATGAAGGAACATAGAGTTATGCATGATACTCATCTATAAGTTAAAGTTAAAGTTAAATTACACCCTCTTAAAGTAGTCTCTTTGTAGTAAGAAACGGGTATGGCACAATAGTGTCATCCTAAATTTTTCACTTCTATATACTACTAAAACAACAAATAAATTAGTCACATGTCACTCTCTTAATAAAAAAAAAAATAACTCAAATGGTTTGAGCTCTCTTCCTCCAATTATGAGGTTGGGGGTTCGATATCAATCACAACGTGGATACATTTCAGACAAAAAGTTAATGTTACTCCCTTAATATTTCAGCTATTTTTTTTCTATTTAACCTAATTGCAACATGTAACTACCTAACTTCCTATTCTTAAAGATACTAAAGATAACATGTATTTTCCTATGATCATGCACTCTACCATATTTAATTATTATAGGAAGTTTTGATATATTTTCTTTTCTATTATATGTACGTGTATATCAAATTTTTATTAATATTTAGACTAAAATAATATATTAATTCCTCAAATTAAGAAACCTTCATAAAAAAAATCTAGATAAATATCATCACATACATACTAAATTTGTGAACATTTTTTTCTTACATTCCCTCCAAAGTACGTGGTAAACCCGCCAATGGAATTAAAAACATAAGCTATATTATTTCGTCCATCATCATTAGTCTTCCATATAAATTATTTTTACCTTAAGATATTTTAGAATATTTTATACGTTTAAATTTCAAAGCTTACTTTTATAATCTATTCATTCATTTGTAGATATTATGTATTAAACATAAAAAAAAATGGATTATACCACCTTTTGATGCCTTTTTCTTTCAACTGAGTCACTTAGCTTTTCTCATAATTCACAATCTGTTTTTTTTTTTTTTTTTGCTTTCACAATTTGTAGCAAGAAAAAATCACGGGTGATCATAGCACGTTTTCTTTTACCTTTCTTCTACAACAATGTTTTTTCATTTAAATGAGTTACTAAGGTTTTCTCATCAATCCACATTTTTACTTTGACAATATTTGAACTCCTATTTGACCATTGATTACTTAAGATATATTATTAAACAAAATATAGAATTTTAACTATATAATATTATTTTGAAATATGAACTAACTACTAATTTTTTTCAATTATATGTCTTAAGTTACCAATAGTCAAAATGGGACTTCAAATGGAATCAAAGTCAAAGTAGATGTATGTTTAAAGACAATAGAGTAGTTTAATTACATTAATGCATCTTAATTAATATATATTTCTATTGAGTTATGACATCATTTTTAAAATCATGGTATCATGGCACAAGTTGCTAACCTAATTTAAACTACAAGATCTTTAATACCAAAAAAAATATAAAAATTAAACTACAATATGCAAAGTTCGTTTTAACTACATTCATAGTAGGATGCAATGTCTTTATTATTATCTACATCTTTAGATACTGCAAACAATACACTCTATGCCATGACCAAATGGGAAAATAGAAAGTACAAGATTATATGATATTCCATTTGAAGTGGGGGGGATTGGTGGCCGCCGGGAGTGGGGTAGTACTATGGTTGGTTGGTTTTTGTTATTTTTATTTTATTTGTATGATGTATGATGTAATTATGTTTAATAAATTTTAGGATTAACAAAATAAATGTAAAACTAATCATGTTTAAGATATTGAATGGTTTAGATTAGATTTATAAAATAAACGCTTAATATTTATTCTTCTTATCGTAATTGTCGACAACTATAATAGTTATAGTTGTGAACTATTCTAAAATCTTTGTTTAGTACCCTTTATATTATTGACAAAATTGAAATTCAAACAATTGAAAAGGGAAACAAAAATATTATGGGATAACCAAATTACCCAGGTTGTACTCAAATGGGGTACTCTGGGTAATATTAGGTGATCTTTCCCCCATTACCATACAATGAGAATATGAGATAATCAACCATCGGACCAGAATAACTAGGCATTCAGGTAGTTAGGTTAGCTTACTACGTAGTACTCCGTACTACTTAGTAGTAACATCAGCGCAATTGGTATTCCAACACAGCACTATGTCGGAATTCATACGTACCGCGGTACCGTCGAGGTCTACCTCTTGACGGTGGGGCATGTTTTCTGTTCAAGCCACATCTCCTTAGCAGCCCCGAAGTCAATGCCTACGTTAACTCCTCTCAAATGCGATGCCCCAAGCATTGAGAGCCGTCGGTGGCTGACGATGTTCAAGCAGTAGTCAGATACTAGATATCTGTCTCTGTCTCTAGGTCCGACACGATCCCATAAGAGTTCTACTGGAAACTCTAACGAGACGTTGTTAATCAGAAAGGTCATAGGGGGTAAGTCACGGATATCTATATCAAAGAAACATGCATGAAACCAGGAATATCTTCTGGGGATTCTACCAACAAGGTCAATCAACCTTGTTCTGAGGACCTGAAATGCTTCATCGATCAGATACGATTTTGACGATCCTGTATCAACTAAAAACCCTTTCTCCCCATTGGGGGTAACATCAAAGGCGTTTTCTGGTATTGCCAGTCTGTATGATCCCACTAAGAGCCCCTCTAGCTTGATGTAATAGTAGGGGTGGTCCTCAGGCTGGGGAAGCAATGCTGTAACATTACCCGTGACCTTTGCTTTGTCGCCAAAATTCACGGTACTGATTGCATCTTCTATTGTGCTGATGCAGAACGAAAACTTGCTACTAACATCCCTTAAGATCTGGTAAGGCAATGAAGTGCGCATGTCTGTAGCTCCAATAACTCCGGGTATTCGACGATGATCCATTACATTTCTGCATCCGAATGGATATGCTGGGATGAGGATGGATGTATTGTACCTTATTCTAACGTCATCGTATCCTGTAGTGCCGTCTACACTATAATTGCCCATATAATCGATGTGAAACCTACACCTCGCGGTCACTGGAGAGCAGTAGGTCCGGTATTCTGGATCACACACGTCATCCTCGCAATACATGGGTCTGTAAGTGGAGGAAAGATCTGGATTATACCCTGGAAACGAAGGACTACCACTTACACTAGCGCAATTAGGGCACGGTGCACAGACATACCATGTGAAACGAGAAGCTGTGTCAAACACCCCTAGTTGAGCGGCGCGAGGTTCAGTGCCGAAGTATAATGGCATGAGGTATGGGCCATGTGGTTTGAACCCAAATAGGATGGCTTGGCGTGCTTCTCGGAAAATTCTGGGTCTCTCCGATACTGGCAAATCATATTTGTAAAAAAAAGGTTCAATGTCTGTGTTTTTATTGCAATGGCTGAGCAGTCTGTGATATGGAGACTCAAATGAACTAGGTGGTATAAGTTCTGCGGTCATCTCAGTTTGGGAATAGGCTAGTTTGGAGAGAAAGGTGATAAGTACTTGGAGTAATAATATCATCATGGCTGCAAAATTTGTACGGTCCAGGTCCTCCAGGACGATGATGCAGACAGAGACAATTAAATAGGATCGCACAAGTTTTCCCTTTCATGCAAAGGTACTCTGCGGAAAATTATAAGTTGCAAAAGAAAGTGCTCCCTTATCTCTGATGAAGGTTAAGGTGAGCTACCTTACTTTCTAAGTCCTCCATCATGAAAAGAAGAGGCAGACCACCTAAAAGTTTCTACTCACTTGCGCAAGACAAAGATATTAGGATAAAGAGGATGATAGTAGTTTGGATGATATTGTGTGTTTGCGGAGAATTTTTTTAATAAAACAATCTCAAAACATGCATGGCTCATCATAGTGTAATTTCCTTGGCTGGCTCATTAACTGGCTCAATAAACTGCAGAGTATAAAATGTTTAGCCTGGTGAAGTTAAGATAAAGCAATTTGGGACTATGTTAGAACTTACATCACATTGGCAGTATACTTATCTCATAAAGTCATAAATATTTATATGACTTTCTAACTAAATAACAGGATAGTAGGTGATTTCTCTACGAAGAGAAGGACAATCATCAAATACAAAGTAAAAGAAAAGGAAATATGTGTGTGAACTATATGCGCACTTCTGTACAATATTGTTAAAAGGCGTTATTGCCACGATATTGTGTCATGTTAGTTTTCATAAAATTTCGCCATGTCATCATGTGACACTATCTTTTCCATTAAATCTTTATATCCTTTTCAATTACAATGCTTAATTTCCTCTCAACTAGTACATTACACATTAATGATTACGACAAATTAATGTAATAAGATTATATTTATTCAACTTGAAAAATGATATTAATTAGAAACGAAAATTATCAAATGAAAATTATGAAACACATATAATTAAAAAGTACCAAAAAATGTTCACTAATAAAGATATCATGAAACAACCCCGTGAATTTCACAAGGCTTAAAACTAGTAAAACTATTAAAAGACGTTGAAATAACATGAGCATGCCACATGGATTTCCATGTCACCTACATGACCCACAATAGCTTAACTTATCATTTAATGAAAAAAGAAAAAGAAATTAAACAAAAAAGTAATAAAAATGAATCATAAGTTAACATAACCCACAATAGCCTAACTCATCATTTACGAAAAAATAAAAAATAAATTAAACAAAAAGGTAATAAATATGAATCATCAATTAACATACTTTAAACGCTCCAAATGTCATGCCAAATCAGACAGTATAGTCAGTCACAAAACCAGAGTATATTTACATGTAATATCATGTATACCCTATTTAAACATGGATTAAAACAAACATGAATAAATAATAACATGGATAAACAATAACATTAAAAAATGGAAAACATTGGTCACATATAAGAACAAAGCCGATAAATAATAAATAATATAAGAGTAATTAACAAATAGCAAATCCCAAAAATTATGGCAATAACATATCCATACATCGTACGGGTCAAATACTAGTTATATAATTATTAGATGATTTTCCCCAACAACATTAATGGGCTAATCAACCGTAGGACTTGAATCCTCGTATCTCTTCCCCCCAAGCAATATTGGTTGAAAGATTGAAAGTTTAACTTATGTGGAGTTCGTCTCAAGTTCGAATCCTCTTATTTACATTCTCTTGTAACGTTAGCTATTCCAATATATTCCAACAAAAACATACGACTACTATTCAGGTAGAGCCGGCAATCAGGTTACATTGAAGTTTAGAAGAAATAAGCAAATTTCAGCAAAAATAAGAAATAAACAAAATTTACAAAAATAATTAAAGTACATAAAAAGAGTAAAAATAAGAAAAGTTCAAAAAATTAAGTAAAAATAAGAATTTTTTTGATAAAATAAGATAGTATAAGTTGAAGAGAATTGACATGCCCTTTCTATATAAAATATTTTACACGATTTTCGATGAAAATCTACTATGATTCCATCAACTTTGTGTACAACATTTACTAATTTGAGTCAGGCTGGTTAGATTATGTTTCTGGTTGAATCGGTTTCGGACCAACTCGAATCGATCCCAAGTTCCATCACTAAGGGCATTATGAGTCGAAAAAATGATCTCAAGGCATTCTAACGTCTTTGAAAAAACACAGGATATTTCGACTTTTTTGCTATACCTCAAAGGGTATTTAAAGAATATCCCTATCGTTTAAGCAATTTTCTACACAATCTATATCGTGCTCCCACATAAATTTCTTTTATCGTTTTTCTATCTTCTATTCCGTACAATAAATGTAGAGTGGGAGAGCTAATAATTTGCCAATTTTCTGAGGTTACATTAGATCAGATTTCATACGGTTCATGTGGGGTCAGTCATTTAACACTGCCAGCTTTGATTGAGGTAGTTAAATTAGTTACAAAGACCCCACACAAAGTAGTTGGTGTTGTGATGAGATCATGGAGGAGATAGAGAGGGGAGGAAAGTGCGAGAGACTACACACAGCACTGCTGCAATGCCACCAGAAGACAGGAGGAAAAGGTGCAGCATGCAGGCACCTGAACAGGGGTCTGGCAGACTGTCTTGTGTCTGTCATCTGCCCTTCTGAGTTGGAAGCCGTGCAGTCACTCTGCTCCACTGCTGGGACCTCCTTGAAGCGAGCTCAGTGCCAACAAGCTCGCCTTTCTCTCTCTGTTTGTATCTCTTCTCACCAAGATTAAAACCAAGATATTGTTAGTTTTGATTTGGGTAAAGATCGAGTCTTTTTGTTGGGGTGATCTGGAGGAATACAGTTTTTTGTTGGGGTGAGTAGAAAGTTATGATCATTTTAGTTGTTCTGATGGTTTAATGTGATGTTGTGCTAATTTGATTACAATTAAAACACCCCTTATTAGTAGGACTTAGTTTTGTGCAAAGATCGAATCTTTTTGTTGGGGCAATCTGGAGGAATGAGCTTTTTGTTGTGGTGGGTGGAAAGTTTTGATCTTTTAGTCGTTCTGTTGTTTTAATGTTCTGTTATGTTATGCTTGAGCTGTATGTTAATTTGATCCTACAAACCCTTATTAGTAGTACTTAATCTTTTTTGTTGGTGCTATCAGGAAGAATTCAGCTTTTTGTTGTGGTGAGTGGAAAGTTCTGATCTTTTTGGTTTGTTCTGTTGTTTTAATGTTCTGTTATGTTATGCTTGAGCTGTATGTGAATTCGATCCCAATTAAACAAACCCTTATTAGTAGTACTTGATTTTGTGTAAATTTCAATCTTTTTTGTTGGTGCAATTAGGAAGAATTCAGCTTTTTGTTGTGGTGAGTGGAAAGTTATGATCTTGTAGTTGCTCTGTTGTTTTAGTGTGATGATATGTTATGGTTAATTTGAACACAAGTAAAACACAATTCAAACACCCCTTATTAGGTTATTAGTAGTACTTGGTTTTGTGTAAAGATCGAATCTTTTTGTTGCTGTCATCAGAAAGATCGAAGATGTTACCTTGTTGTTGTGGTAAGTGGAAAGTTTTTGATCTTTTTGGTTGCTTTGTTGGTTTAATGTAATGCTATGTTATGAACTTATGGCTGCATTTTGTGTTTATTGCCCTTATTTGATCATGATTAAAACACCACTTTAGGCTGTAATTAGCATAAAAGTTTCAATTTTTTTTCTGGGGGCTTTATTTGGGGTTGTCAGAAGATTCATCATTTTCACCTGGTGACTGGAAGCTTTGATCAATCTTGAATGTTGAGGTAATAAGTTGTAGAAAGTTTGCTGGTAAGCGGAAAGTTTTGATTTTTTGGCTGTTTTGTTGTAATTTTTTGTTGGTAAATGTAATGTTAAGTTATGAGCTTATGGCTAGATTTTATGTGTTTTGCCTTTATTTGATCACAATTAGAACACCCCTTTAGGCTGTAATTAGCATGAAAAATCAGTTCTTTCTGTTGGCTTTATTTGGGGTTGTCAGAAAATTCACCATTTTTTTTTTCCTGGTGTATGGAAGTTTCTGAGTTTTATGTCTATTGCTCTTGTTTGATTACAATCAAACACTTCTTAAGCTTTATTTAGGATAAAGATTGTACCTTTTTCTTTGTGCACCTTAAATGTGATCATTAGAATTTAGAAAGTAGTCTTCTTTTCCTCCTGGTCATGGAAAGTTATAATCTGTCAATTATGCTATGCTTGAGTTGTCTGTTTATTGCCTTTATAAATATTTGCTTTACTTTTTTTTTTTGAAATAAAATATTTGCTTTACTTGATCACAATCAAAACACTCATTTAAGCTCTAATCTGCATCAATATCAAATCTTTTTATTGCCCTTGATTGGTGTCATTACAAAGAAAGAACCCGTCTTTTGCTCCTGATCCATTTGCATGTTTAGTTGTAAATTTTGTATTGTAAGATGCAAGATTGTATTGTGTTATGAAGTGAAATTTGTCAGCAAGTTATGCTATGTTTGAGTAGTGTGTTTGTCAGTCCTTTTGTTGGGGGGTTGGGTTACTGTTGGTAATATGAATGTTTCTGATAGTAGTAAAAATTGAAACTTGACATTGGGTGGTGAAATTTGAGGTTGTGGACGGTTAGATTGAAAATTAAGAGCATGGTTATCTGAGACCAAGTTTATTTAGTTCTTATGAAGGAAGCTGTTGTTATTGAGATCATGATCATGGCCGAGTCTTCTCTGTTTTGTGGTATCACTCTAATTTATGACTTTCTGACAGTGGGCTTTGGGAAAACAGAGCTCCATTTCTTAAAAGATTTTGAGTCATTTTAGCTTAGCCTAATTCGAAAGTAGAAAAAACTTCTTATTGGATGACACTGGCACTCAAGAGATGAGAAATGTTTGTTTCTGGAAATTTCATTACAGAGAGCTGGATTTGATGGTAGACGCTGAGAGCTTGCTAAATTACATTCTCTTTTGGGACGTCGCCCGGGGGGGGGGGGTGTAAGGATGGATGGACCATGTGGATGGAAATAGTCTTGTTTCAACCTACTGATTACGAATCCTGCTTAAAACTACTATTTCTATAACTCTTGTATATTTGTAGGTTTTTTACCATGCTAAGTTTTTGGTGTGGATAAGCATAGATGGTTGAAAACTAGTGCCTTCTGTATGGAAGTCCATATACTCTTGTGAAGTTTTTTGAGTGGGCGCTCTTCCTCTTTAATGGCATTATTGTGATCCATGTCATTGTAATTGTGGATTTTGAAGAAAGAGATCCACTTTCTGAAGGCTTTTTGAATATCAGTGTGGTTTCATCCTACAACTTGTTTTAAAAATAGGGGTAGCGGTTATATATTTATTTTATGCTAAAATTTCCAATCTTTTCTATCATTCACTACTTATTAGCTCCGCCACTGATAACACTTATTATTTTACTAGCATGCTGAATTTTTTTGGCGTGAATGGGCAATGTACCATTGGAGGCTTGGGCTTTCTGTTGGAATGTCGTGGGCTTTGCTTTGAGTGGCTCCCTCGTCCTCTTTAGTGGCATCATGTCATTCCTGTCATCTTGATTATGGGGTTCGGAAAGAAAGAGATCCACTGTCTAAAGGACTGTTGAAGTCTTATCAGTGACTCACTGTGATTATATGCAAACACTTTTGTTATTGGAGAAGAATAGGAATAACAGAAGGCTTGTAATGTTGCACTTTTCAAATGTTCTAAAAAAGCTGCTAATTTGTAGATTTAGAGGTAGATACAGGGAGGTTGATCAATATGTGAGTTAATGTTTTCCAACTATGGAGGGAGCATGTGCTAGGGCTAGTCTTGTATATACCATTGCAATCCTACTTGTTGGACCTTGCACCTGCCAACATCATACTGATACTGGTGTATATGAACATGACAAAGAGTCAGACTCATGATCATTACTCTGAGTAGCTGACTAATAGTGAAGTAATATGCTTATATTTACCCAGGCAATTTTGGATATCCCAGATGCGAATCTACTTTTACAGCCCAGATGAGCTAGCTTGAAGAGTGTTAGCTAACCTGTTTCCGACTGTTCCTAAGATGTAGATAGTTATTGGATTAAAGGTAATATTAGTGAGGATTAAATTTTCCGAGATAGTTAATTATGTACTTTTCCACTCTCTTTTGACAAGTTATTGGTATCTGATTATCAATATGTGTGATGTCGCAAGTTGACATGTAGGCAGATGTATGAGTTTTAGATCTATATATGTATGCTGACAAGTAGCAAGTCATATTTTTGGTGATGATATACCCTAGTTGACTTGTCTGAGCTTCCCATGCTAGAGCTTGAAACATCTTCAAACTGTTTGATTTAACACCTTCACTTTCCTGCAGCTGTAAAGAAAAGAAGGGCAGCCAAGTGTATATTCGACTACAAGTACGCTGTGATGGGAGATTGAATAAAGAAAATCGATCAAGATATTAAGCTAGAGAGCCCCTTCTTGCATCTACATGGAAGTAGGACACTCACATACGAGCTTGTTCCACATAAGCATCTGCCTTTGACACGAGAAGAAATATATGCTGATTGATGGTAATGCACAAACCTGAATGCGCTCAAGTTTTTTCTTCTTCTTTAAGTCTTAAATTCTTTGGCCCATGCAAGAAGCAATGATTGATGTACTACATACGAGATGAAACAGAGGAATGTACTGAATTTTAGCAAAGTGAAATGCGATGATGTTTAATTTATGTAACTGTGTTTCGGAGAGAAATTGCAATGTTCTTCTTTGCTTGTAGCATGATCACAGTGCTATATGACATCAATTCAGAGACCCAAAATGATCTGGCTCCATTCTTCTGCATTTGACCTCTGTCAAGGGGAATTTCCATCCATTACTGATGCTTCTCTTAAGCCGAAAACAGGCCAAAAAAAAAAAAAAAAAAAAAAAAGAGAAAGGAGGATTAACGTAATTAGTGTTTATGAAACTAGGGAGTTACTGCTGCGAAGTAAATGCAGTTAACCAAGTTTTCAAGAAGAATGAGCTACTCCAAAGGTTTTCAAGATAAGCTTTTCTCAGTTAAAATGGACCCTTTTTCAGAATCATAATATAGTGCGTGAGGATTCATTGTACAATGCCAACAAAAAGCAAAAGCAATGACCTTACTTCAATGGGAAAGAGACCCTACATTGCTGCTTCATGTGTTAGGAGAAGTTGAGACAGTGCATGCAAAGGTCTGTTGAATGGTATGAAAGAAAATAGAGGGAGAAATGAAGAATATACTGTGTATGCCTCTGGCATCAGTCTGTAGTATGTACTTCATAGTAGTATGGAACTCCAAGAGTAACAATCTATTAGGAATTTAGGATGGAGCTCATGAGTGTCTCCTCATAACAAGTATCCGAAATCTTGATACTCAGGATGCTCAAGTTGATGAATTTACTAAAATCTACTACAATCAAGCGTTAAAGCTAACAACAATTCAGACTAAAACCTTAGGAATCTACGTTTCCATCTACTACATTACATTAGTCAGATATTCAACACGACAATCGAGTGCAATGAAGCTCACCAAAACTACCAACTGTTCTTACAACATGCTGTCCGTTCTTGCAGCTAGCCTCCTGAAGAAGTTGATTGGAACTGAAGGAAGTTTCTGGCGGAATCTAGGGTGCCTCAACACGTAGAAGCCATAAAAGAGAGCAAGAACTTTGAATGGAGTAACATACAACACAATGGCGGCCACCAAACAGAATGTGACGAACAGTGCAGTGGCTCTTGGGTCTCTCCAGCTTAGCAGCGACTGAAACCTCTCGCCCTGAGTAGCCAAATCCCCTACAACAGTCTGAATTCTCCCTGCAATGCTCCTTAAGCGATCATACCTCATCCTAATGATGTCGTTCCCTCGAGAAGTAGGGAAGGTATCAAACTCCTCATCAAGCTCATCAGGATGTGCCACATCGGCATGTGAGAGCCGGGTGTCCATGTGTGGTGGGTGTCTAGGCCTCCACCGGTAGTGCCAGATCCCGATCATGAAGAGGTAGAGGAAGATTGTGGGCAGAATCAGCTCAGGATAGACAACAAGGATAAGAAACAGGGTGTGAATAAGGACAGTTGTAATAGGATTCTTCCAGTTGCAGATCTGATCAAACCATCTGCCAACAGCAATCATGCCACTTAGAACGTTCATAATCCTGAAGAAGTTTGCCTTGCTCCTCCGCATACTCCACATATGAGAATCCACATCTAACATGTATTCCACGACCTCTTTTCTCAGAGGAGGTTCTGCCCTGCCCAGCCTCATTGATACAATTTGAGTGGCTTGGTGTCTCAAGCTATCGAGCTGTATGACAGACAAGGGGTGAATATAATGCATTTTGGGCAACAGTGGCTGTGAATACATATGGAGCATATTGATCCATGATGAGCAGGTGAACCTCACAGCCAAGTGAACTTCGCCCATCTTCTTTACTCCTGAAGGGTGCAAGACTATGAGAGGGTAGGAGTGAGTGTAAACACGATCAGCTTCGAGGGTAGAGAGACGTACCCTAACCTTTCCGATCCTTGAATCTCTCATGGTATTGTTTCCATGTAGATGACAATTATCGAAAACTCCAATTGTAATGACTGTACAAGGATCGAAAACCTCCCATGTGTACTGCTCATTCCATTTCGGACTGAAGCTATCTATGATGGTCCTAGTCCGAACCCATTTCTGCCCATACTTAGCCACACAGTAAGCATCAGTTGTCCCTCTGCCATCTTTGGTTTTCATTGGCATCAGGCCATGAGCACTCAGAATCCCCAGCTCCAAAACTCCAATACTTGGTTTCCACAATTGCTTGGCGGTCGGCCTCAAGTCACTGCTGTAATGGGTTGATTCATCCAAAACATGATACCCACCATCCAAACAGATCCTTAGATGGATCCTACTTGAAAACTTTGTTTCTTTCTTTTCCCCATCAACGATGATATGCTTTTCAAGATTAAACCACCGAGTATTAACCGGCTTATGGTCCAATCTCCTCTGCAAATTTTGCAATGGAATGACACATAAACCCAAAGTATCATCCTTCCCAGGTCCAACCCTATCTTCCACGCTCAGTACCAAGGGTTCTTCAAATGGCTCAGCAGCCACAAACAGCAAGTCCTCATTCCACATTGGATTCAAATTCTTAGCCTGGCAGGTCTTGGTCCTAAAACCCTGCATTCCTAGCATTGCCTTGACATAAACTTCAGGGAACCGGCTCTTGTCATTGGGCATCAAATCCTGAGCTTCAATAACGTTAACCCTTACATACCAAAGCTTAGGAGACAAGTAAACTTTGGACCGGATTTTTCCAACAGCCTCGCCACCAACAGAAGCTGCATCAGAATGCCAAGCCTCAGAAAAGGCCTCATCAGCTTGAGTCCCCATCCAAACAGCCAACATTAGCTCTCCTTTCGCCTTATTCCCCTTGTGGTCCTCAAGCCTATACCATTGCGGGGCAAGAGGACTGTCTGGTGGAATCCTCTTGGGGACCTCATTAAGGTCAAATATCATCCTGCCAATGAAATCATCTTTCAGAAGATCTTTATCCTTCACCAAAACCTCGACAATTGAAGCTTGGATTCGCTCCTTTGAGAAGGCAAATACCTGATTCCACTCAGGCTTATTATTCTTCTCAAAGTGCCTAGTTGTACCTTTGTAGTTCCCTAGCTTCACTTCTACATAAGGGTCACAACTGCCAGTTAAATCCTTCGCAGGCAGTTCCTTCGCCTTAACAACCCGGACATAAAGGTACTGCATTTGCTCAACAAGGTCATAGGTGGAGGACAGCTTATCCCCTGCTATCCCTGCTAGCCCCGCCCCGGCTATCGCAGGAGAAGTCTCCTTTAGGGCAAAGTCCTGTGATGGAGGCCCTGGCTTCATTTTGAAAGTAGAAAAATGAACCAACTTCACAATCTAAAAAGTGGGTTTGTATGAAAATCCAAGAGCTTGTTTTCTTGAGTAAAATCAGAGATTGAGTACTTTACAAAATGAACTAACAACTTTTGACACATGAAACAAAAGTGTGAATCTTGACAGCTCAAAAATTAGTACTAGTCAAAAGACATAGTTGGCTAATAGTTCAAAAGGAGTAAAGAAGATAGCAAGTGCATAAAACCAACAAAAGTGAAAGAGTTTCAGTGAAGCAAACTCTCCAAACTCAGTCAAGTACTAAGCTTATCCAGACAACAAGAACACCTGCAAAAAGAAACAAAACATAGCTTAAAAGACAGAAACAAAGCTTATACAAGAGCTATGAGTCAATGACCATAGCATTTAATGCAAATACGCAACAAACAAACATCCATACATTATCCTCAGCAACTCTTTTATTATCAAAACATGGTAACTTGGAAAACAACAGCACTCTTTATTGTCAACATATGTCAGTTATATATTGCTCATTTGTAAGGATTAGCTGACAAAACCAACATACATGCCAGAAAGCTTGATTCTTTATCTGCTTTTATCAAAGAAAATGCATTACTCTTCTCTAAAATGTGCATTAACAGAAAAATGAAATGCATGGCAATGCAGAACTTAAAGTAGCATAACTCACAAGCAGATCTACTAGTCATAAACTCAGACTTACATTACATTAGCTCATTTAGTGTTTCACTTAAGCAAAAACAACTCCAACAAAAACAGGAGCAACATATGTGTAACTTTCAAAACTACCTCAACTTAACTTAACTAACATAATGCAAGAAAAGAAAGAAGTGGAGTTGATGGGTGGAAGTAAGGTTGCTTACCAACTCAAACTAACAGAACATTTGTTGAAAGACCAAGTCAAGTGACACTCAAATTTTGTACAAACTGCAGCATTGAGGAGTATAATGTTATGTTTTCTTATGACAACATTTTTTTTCTTCTAACTTGTAGTAGTAACAAAAAGTTTATAAGGGAGCCTTAGTTAGCTTTGTAGTGGGAAATGCAAAGGAGAAATGTTATACTGGTACATAAAAAATATTTTTTTGAACAAAAATATTATATAATTGCTAATTACTTAAGTTATAAAAATATTGTATGTAAACATTAGATGAAAATATTGGTGTAACATACTGTATTAACAAAGTTAGTAAAAGGTAACAAGGGAACAATCATTAAAAATGTGAAAAAGAAAAGGGAAATCTAAGGGGAGTAAAGGGAAAGACAAAAATTACCCTGGTACCCGAGGCGCACACGTGGAGGACGTTGGTCGGTTTTGGCACGTGCCAGGTTAGTTGTTTGGTCGGATTACTGAGCCCCTGTTTTTTTTTACATCAATAAGTAAATTTATTAAAAATGGACTGTATTGAGCTAAAAAAATCATGAAGACTGGGTTATATTATTATCAATTTATGACAATTTAAGAACTAAATTAAAATTAAAATGACTGAAAATTAAACAAGTGAACTGAACTTCGCTAAATTAGTTGAGGGAAATGAACTAAACTAAACTAGTAAGTCAAATTAACTAGTGAATTAAAACAAATAAACTAAATAAGTAAGCTGAACCGAATTAATGAAATGAACTCAGCTTAATTAGTGAAGATTAGTCAATTAAACTAAATTAATAAACTTAACCAAAAAAATGAATGAAACCTTGCTAGTGCACTCAAATGAATTGGACTAATGAGTTGAACTCAAATAACGAGGTGAATGAACTAAACTAGTAAATTGAACTAAGTATATTCGACTAAATGAGTTGAATTAAACTACTTTGAATTAACCTTCAAAATAGATTATTATAATTAATTCACTTTTTATTATAATTATTGATAAGAGTACATGAAAAAAGTTTCTGTCTAACGTTGAAGTCAAAATAGCTAATAGCCAAAGTACGTACAAAGTAGCATAGTAGAGACCACAGTTCATAGAGGTAGATTGTCAGGCTGAAACACAACTTCAGAAACAAGCTTGTTAACGACAAAGTTTGCAGTAACTAGGTTGAATACTGCCAAAGACCTAAGGAGGTGAAAATTGAACGGAAAATAATTGTGGGGATAGATGTGGTCAAAATCCAGGAAGCGGGTAAATAGGCTTTTCTTGCGCTAGTAAATATTTCCTGGCTACTTCGACATATGTGCTTTCTCCCTTCTTGTGCTCTGTGTTCGGTGTTCCTGTACTCACCACAAATCGTATATTCGTATCCAATATATTCCTCTGTGTATTTGTTTGTTGGGGATTAGTTTATCCGTCCATCTACCTAGTGTTATGATTTTTAACGTGCATGGACAGTGGAATGTACTTCGAAAAAAAAATAAAAATAAATAATACTAGTACTATGAAGTGACCAATTGACATATATATGTTCGATGATCGCTTGATTTTGTCTAATCAGACTACTCCCCTATGTGACAAGCATTTTGGCTTAACACAATTGAGAGTTCAACTCATATGGATATTGTGACAAGTTCGAATATTCGTATATCGTTCCCTTGTGTCACTAGTTGCTTCAATGTATCAAAAAAAAAAAAAACCTCTCATATCATTTGACTGATAAATGCTGATGTGTTCGAGCTAGATTGCTGGTACATACGGAGTATTAGACTTTGTTGAACCTCATCCTGAGGGGGATTCTTACTGAGGTGGTGGTGTTGTTGCTTCTAAGTTTTCTTGCATAGCTAGACAATTGTCACGTAAATGAGTAAATGTGATGGAGTAAAGTGAATGTTTTACTTGGCTATCTCGATGATATCATTTTTAGAATTTGTGTCATAGGCTGCCATCCTAAATGGTTTACTCGATAACTTGCGGCATGTACTTGAATCCCATTAATAAAGGGAGCTACTAAGTCATAATTGGATCAAACATTTAATGACAAAATTCACCTTTCTTTCGATAGCCGTTGTAATTAGTTGGTGTTAGGTTTGGGGTGTTGGATCACCTGCTAGGTGAAGAAGTTACTAAAACCAATAAGTTGTCTTTAAAGGAAAAACTCAATAATAACAATCGAAATTCTTGTGAAAATTATTTTCATTCCTTTGCGTGTGTGTGTATTACAGATCAATGTAAATTGTACAAAATGAGATGCCAATCTCTCTTGTATAAATAAGAAAAAGGTGTCCCAATTAAGCTCCTCATTTTATTATAGACTTGCGTGTAATATAATGTTGCAACACTAAAATATCTGATCTACTTAAAATTTTTTGACAAGTACAACGGCTCCTTGCTTCTTTCCAGACTCAAGCATTGCCTCCAGAATAGCGACGTCCCTAGCGCCTTCAACATAAGACAGACGAGAGTCGGGTTTGTGGTTGCTGGATGCCTGCAAACAAATTACCAAGTTGACAATAACAATCAAGGGCAGATGAAAGGAAGGAAGGAGCGCGATCAAGCTATTGAAATCAACAAAACTCATCGTAAGAGAGGTGGAGCACCCTTAATCCTATGCCTTCAACATCAGATGTCGAAAATCTTAAGTAAATTGACACCAATAGAATCATTCGACAAAGAGAAGGAGAGTACCCTTAAATCCCTATATCTGATCAACTTTTGGAGTAATGAACTAACCTCTGAGATATCATGCAAGAACGTTTTGAGTTCATCCGTTACCCCACTGAATGGGTAAAACGAGCTGGTGCATTGTCCATCAGCATTGAATTTAGACATCTGCGACATCAGCGAAAGCATTAGCAATAAAAACCTGCTCATCCAAACCATAAGTACTTGGACCAAGTGAAGTTCTTGCTTTACCACGATACAAAATATCTGGAGCAACAAGAACTTGACAAGTCCTACCAGTGTTGTTATATCGTAAACACAGAGCTACTGACAATTGTCCTTTAACCTACCAAGTAACCATGGCGCCCATCAATGTTTCCGCGCTCAACTTGTACAGTTCCATTTAGGCCAACAACTCGCCAGAATATCTGAAGGAGTAAGATTTGCCAGTTGAGAACACAAGATTGAGATTAAGAGAGTACCAGAATGAGTTACCACATGCCTTTGGTGATCTAGTAGAAACTGCCATCACGAAAATGCCCGCACAACCATTCTCAAGTTGACTGCAGAAGGCACAATAGGGAAGGTCAACATTCAGGTGATATGAAAAAGAACAATAAAAATATTGTACTACCGTTTTCTAACTTACAAGGAACTGGATATGTTATCCGGAGGAGGCAGAGTAGTATCAACATGGGTGGTCAAAGCTGAGACTGACGTCATCTCACACCCAATAAGCTGCTCATGAAAAGGCAAATGTAACAGTAAGGGACATGATTGAAGGGAAAATATAAGCAAGTTCTAGTAGTAGACAAGACAGGGAAGAGGTCAGCCGCTGTAGTACAATAAACCCTACACATGTGACAAGACCCTACTGGAGAAGAGAGGAAACTAACAGCAGTAACATTTATCTCCTTTACCAAAATGTTTCGCTTACAGTACTAAGACTTGATATACAAGGCGGCGACCCTACATCAGCTCAATTTCTCTTCACATGGTAGCATATCATTAAAACTAAACTGGATCCACAAGTGAAGAGCTGGGTTTCTTTGCCATATTAAACTCATAGATTCGCTGTGCTTGTGCTACAGGTTTCCTGGAAGAAAGTGCATGTATCACCCTTTTCTACAGGCATAAATTTTGCTGTCCGAGGAACCTTCGATGAAAAGCTTTTTAGTCCATGTATATCACTTTCATGGTAGAGTCATAAATCTATTCTCGACTATGTACAGGTAGTCTTGCACAATAATTACCAAACATAAGGCACTTACCATCCTCAGTCCTGCAATCATATGCACCCCCATGTCTAGAATGAAACCTCCCTGCCACAATAAAATAGCACAACATAAGGACATTCGAACATTAAATGATAACCAGATCATCAACTATTGTCTTGGTCAAAGTTTGAATATCCATGGCATTGGTAACCGCACTAAGCTTGACAGAAGCTATTGCAGCATCAAGGTAAAAGAATAGCATACACGAGTTTCAGTTCATCTAAGATAAGTTGTTAAGATTTTATTTGAAAACCAGCAATTGTATCTCTAGAAAAGTAGAAAGGAGTGAAAGGTTACTAGCGATAGAAGCATCTAGCAATTCTGTCTTTAGGTGCACTGAAACCAGAGACATTCATTCTGTTGCAGAATGGTATCCCGAGCAATAATGTCTCAACAAATTCTCAGCAGAATGGTATTTTTTCTTGTAAGTTTCAAGCAGAAAGGCTCAATGCCTTCCTAAAGTGAGGATGTAAAAATGTAGCTATCATGTCCAAAGTGAGGATGTAAAAATGTAGCTATCATGTGACCAATGAACACTTACAGTGAAGTTCCGCCTCCAGGAACTTGAAAAATATGGGTTAGAACTGTTCATTGATCCTTCTACAATAACTTGGACGCTCATCATATCTCCTATTTCAGTGACTAGCTTCCTGCCCTGCGCAACCGTTATGTTAACGAACAACTTCACACATCGAAAATGGAGTACAGACATGGCTGAATGCATTCACCTCAACAAAAGCAGGTTCAAATCTGTAATTTTCTGCTACAGCCCAGATTGGTGCACCAGAACTAACAGAACACATAGGATTGTAACTAGAGAGTGCCTTTTCTGCCTCCTCATTATCTACATAATCAGATGAGGTTAAACAATGCAAGGGTGAAAACAATGTCATACACTCATACTTCAACTAAGTACATAAGCCAACATGGCTTCTTGGTCCTGAAGAAACTGGTTTAGGATTATTAGAAAACACGTGTAATAACAAAGATGCAGCACAACATGCATTACTCAGCTGTAAGCTCTCATGATCTCTTTAGTGTACATTTTATCCGAATTCTTGAACAAATGAATGTGATGAAAAAGAATTTTTACTTACTTGCTGCAGCTGGTTTCTCTGTTTATCCACCAGATTATCCAACACCCATGAAAATAAGAGGGGAAGAAAAAATATCAGAGAGAGTAAAACTTACTACCCGCACAAGATTTAAAAGAGTGATCTATGCTACAAAAATAAGGCGCATATCTACAGAAACAATGAAGTTAGGCTACATTAAAGGCATTTCATTGATTCAGTATATCTAGATCATCTAGAGTCATTATTAGTAGCTGAAGTCCATGAATTATGACAAAAACAAATACTTGCAATTCAGTCTTGGCTGTAGTCAAGTCGAGTACCTTGGATCACATGCTTCCCCGCCTTGAGCAGCCTCAGTGCCATATCTACCTAAGCAAGAATGTTCATAGAAAGATCTTTTAGTACAAACCACAACTCCCTGATGAAAGTCAATGCATATCTTCACATGATATACACGAAAGTTAGCTATTTCACAAGTAAGACCCCTCGAATCGAGGAAACCCCAGAGCCATACGTGAGATGAGTGTCTGCTTCATAGAGCTCAGAGCCTCAGACCGACGGCCGGGGAAAGATAAGTAAACAAGCAAAAGGATGCCTAAGAGAGCAAGTAGGAAAATAGTAAAGATGCAGCGTTGGCTTTGACCCTGAAAATAGTTTTAAACTTCAGCTAAATACATCATAACTCCATTTCTTGATCCATTTTACTCCTAGACGACACACTTCACTCCTCAAAATTGCTATAATTGCTATATGCACATTGCAAAGACCTTGTAATTAGGGAGCTTAAAAGACAAATAGCAAGGCAAGAACACCTCACTAATCCACATACCAAAGTATCTTAAAGTAGAAACTTTGACAACCTCATTACATCCATTTGAAAGATTATCACTTTGCTTTGACTAATACGAACGATAGGCCTGGTATTTTACTTACATTACATTCCTAAAATGAGATCATATGCCTCACATAGTAGTCCCACAATCACAGGATAGTCAGCCTCTAGTCTCCCGCAATGAAACTGAAGAAATCAATCCACCAATACCAACTTACTAAGCATCTCAAAGTAATATATGACGTCCTCACTATATCCATTAGAAAGGTAATTGCTTTGTTATTATTCCTAAACACAATCTATGAGGCACAACTCGACATAAATTTTATCACAAAGCAGTCCTACAAACAAAACTCACTTAGCTTCTCCTACTGTGTTGATCTTCATCATGAAAGCACATAAAGGAATCAAGAGATGCTTCATTTCAGTGGCTAGAAGTATCATCTCCTAACTGAGAGGTTGGGGTTCAATTCTTATTTGCGTCTATGCGCACTCATTTCACCCCACAGACATAAAAAGAAAAAAAAAATATCATGATGGCATATATAAACATGACATCCAACAGGAGGAGGAAGATTCTCCTAATTTAGAAGTTTGGAGGTTCGATTCTTATTTGCGTCTTTGTGAGATCATTTTTACCCCAAAAACATTGCAAAAATGTATCATGATGTCATATAAAAACATGAAATCCAACAGTAAGGAAGATACAAATAAAGAAATAGACCTGAATCTGGCCAGCAAGAACAACAGCAACCCCAGGAACTGAAGAATCCTGAATAATATCATCAAGACCAGCATCACCCCACTTACACTCCACTTCAGCAAAACTCTTCCTAGCTACCTCCACTGCAGATCTTGCTGACTCCTACTCAAGTCACAAATTTTCACCAATACCAACATAATAAAACACTTTGTTTTGGCAACAAATCCAACCAACAAGTAGCTACAAATAAGACATACATTATTTATTGCATAATATCCATAAAAAATCATGAAATGGGTAGTTGAGTAATGATCACCTCAGAACGGCTCCATATATATTTGACACTAACAAGATCAGATATCTCAGATAATCTAGGAATGTACTGAGACTTCACAAAAATGCCTGCTCCAATGATAGCAATGTTGGTCTTGTTTGCCATTGATGCTCAAGATTCTGTACACAAAATAATATGATTATATGTTCACTGGGATAGTGGAATTTTATGGAATATGCATGGGAAAATGTTGAGTTAATTGTGATGAAAGTGGTACTTTATATGGAAATTTCTAATGTAAGTGAAGTGGAAAGTAAGTGATGTTTAGGACTTACCTGAACACACTGTGTTACAACAGTTAGTTAGATTGAGTTCAGATAGAAGCAACGGCTTTCTATAAGTAGTTTAACATGTGCTTTCCAATTTCTATATATGTTTGTCTCTCTTTATGTAAAACATGTTTAATTCAATTAGCACGTTAGTGGATGGGATAAAATTGAACTAAATGGAGTTAATAAAGTGAATTGAAACCAATCGAGTTGAATTACATTTGGCAGAATTGAACTCAAATGAGCTTAATGGATCATATAGAAAGATATATATATAAACTATGTGTGAATTGAAACAACATAACGAAAAATAAATTTGATTAGTTTTAGGCAAAATACATAGCTTTAATAAATTGGGGCCTTTAATATTGGCGATAGAGTATTAATTATATAGTTTAGAAAACAACGGGTACTCCAACAAATAGCATGCCAAAATGAAGAGATAAGAACTAAACATGTAAACTTGATAAGAATTAATCCCCGATGCCATTGTTTGATGGTATATACCAACCCGATCCTATTAATTAAATGTGTAATTTATATTAGTTAATGTTAGTTAAATGAGTTTAATAATCTCCACACTAACCAACTTATTTCATATCTGATGTGTGTTGTGCTCTTTTCAAATCTTACTTGCTCTAATGCACATTGAAAGTTGAGATGAATTGTGGACTCAAGATTAAGAGTGTTTTTTTTATTTATGGAAGTGTGTTTAACCGTCAATGTATATACCCGTCAATGTATGTTTTCCTCGGGTATGCACATTTGTAGTCATGAAAGAACTGAATCCCACAATGGAACACTTCCAGACGACCCCTGTGGTTATTGGTCATTGATAGCATTCTTCTAAGAAACAGAAGATTTCAATCGCACATTGAACTGATCGGCCAAGGGGGTCACATTCCTCTTGAATCCAGATTTATCACCACCTTGCAAATTTATTACGTCATATTCAAATACAAGACACTAAATACAAATTTAAGAGTATGTCATGATCATGTAAATAAGACCGTTCGTACAAGAATTTATGTAGGATAAGGAAATATCATTTAATCATTAAATCTATGGCATCAATGTATGCTCTTCACACTATAACCTTCGGCTTTGGTATATCTGGTGTAATCGTTGGGCGAATAATGGAAGACTCATCGCCTACTACACAGAATTGTAATTCTCATTTTGGGGATGAGGGTTTACAAACAGCTTTAAATACTAACATGATTACAGCCTTGCCAGAAAGAGAAACTACACATGGAATAATTAACTTATCCTACTGGAAGAGTCTGAAAACAAAAACCGGACTCTTCAGATCGATGAAGTTGTTCTTCAATTCGAGCGGTTGTATATAGATATTTTCTCTAGGTTCCTCGCTAACTCCAGTCTGTGTAGCATATTCCAATCCCATTTCATAGTCCACCTGCAAGAACAAAATTCCGAAGTCTACCACGTCAAAAGAAAAAATAAAGGTCGTCATCAAAAATTGAGAATTTACAGGATAATCTCACTTCTGTCTCTCCCCCCCTACCACGAAAGACATGCATCAGTAACCGTAGATTGGCTATGTGAGAAGACTACAAGCATAATACTTTAACACAAGGTAACATCAGCTAGCAATGATTTATGACTCTCCATACCTCAAGAATGCATTTCAGTTCATTTGTCAACCTTCCATTGCTTATTCTCTTTATTTATTTGCTGCCCCCGGGGTGGGGAGGAGTGAGAATATGATGTATGAATATTATACATAGATACTTTGAAAGGCAGATATTCTAGACAGTGTCAGGCTTTTTAGAACTTAGATATCCAAAATGCATTCAGCAACATGGGCAAAAACCAAGAAAATCCTGGAAGAGCAGACCATCATCATGTTTTTCCAGTATGCGAGGAATAATAAAGTAATAGACTTACCTGTTCAACATGTTTAGCGAGTTTCTCTTTCAGCGTTTGCGTTGTCAAAGCACCGCTGGACACCTTTCTCAGTATTTCTGCATCTTCATCTTCGTATCTTCTCTTTTTTGATGCCTGCAATTGTGCCGCTTCTCTGAGAACCTCATAGATGGCATTTGCAGCATCAGGAATGTATCTAGCATTTGAAAGAGCCACAGAGGATGAGGAAAAAAACAAACATTAATGGAAAAAAGAAAGTAAAATGATGGATGAGCGGATAAGGCTATTAACCTGCTCATGTTACGCTTCCTTTCCTGCTGTTCCCTAGCCTGTATTCTCTTCAGTATTTTGGACTTTAACTGGATACAACACTGCTGAATAGCAGACTGAACAGAAGGTATGGCAACGAATCAAAGTTCAATATGGTTGGGAAGGGAAAAAGCTGGCAGAAAGGAATCTTCCTAGAGTAAAATGACCTACCTTGACAGCAGAAGCAATCTCACTAATATCATCACCTATGTACTCCTTTCCAGTCCCTTTAAAGGGGATTTTGGTGCTTACAATGCTCACAAACACTCCAATTTTATCCTGAGTCTGGTTAATTTTGTAGCTGCCCCAACTGTAAAAATTACCATTATCAATAATCGGGCACCCAATCAGGGAACCAACAAGAATAAGATAATACAAGGTTATCTTTACTTTATCCTCTTTACTGCTGTCCTTGTAACAACATCAGCACCTTGCTCAAACAGAAGTGGAATTCGGTTGGCAAACCGGAAAATATTTAGACCCTACAATAAAGCAGAAAACTGGAGGTATAAGAATAATGATGAAAATAAAGGCATTCACAAGTTGAAAAAATTATTTTTTCTCCAAATAGCTCAATAATATGACCAAACTAGCCCAGTATTGCAAATGAATCTCTGCTGCTTCAAAAAAACCTGACTACATCAAATGCTAGAGTCAGGACTTTTTCATACCAGGTTTTAACTGTGAAGTATGAAATTTTCACTAGGTACAGTCGTACCAAAGCAAAAGTGAATTTCTTTCTCAATAAAATACTAATACGAATAAAAAGAAGACTACACTTATCATCTTGCAATGCCTGCCAGTTTACTACATATATGTACTCACTTGTTTTACATCTTTACCGCCCACACTGACACCAGCCTCGATCATAAAAGGGTGTCCTTCAAATACTTGAGCACTGCATAGAATAGATTATAGCTGATGAATTTTCTTTTATGCAACAAATTTGATATGGACTAGCAAAAGGATGAATGAGCAGATCAGTCCTAGGTTACACTTTCAGCATGGGTGAAAAGGAGAGAAATTGAAGCAGATATAGAAGTATATACAAACCTGCCAGAGTAAGTAGCAACCATGTCAGGGTGCAACTCTTTTATAATTCCTAAACGAAGATTGTACTCCCCAGCAGGACTGAGACACTAAAAAAAAGTTTAAAGATAGTATCAAAAAGCTACCAAGATAATCAGAAAGGAGAAAACAGGAAAACAAAAACAAAAGAAAAAGAAACAATATAAAAAAAGAGATGAAATAATCAACACCAAGTGGCTTACATCACCACTAGGATCATCAAATTTAGCCTGACGAAACAACTGATGGATGCGAACTATTTGCTGTGAGGTCAGTGATTTGACAGCCGTTTTGGGGTTAAACTCTGGGCCCATTTCTCCTGCAAATTGAGAAGCACATGGCACAAAAAAATAAGTTAGAGCCTTAATTTGAGAATGACACAAGAAAAGCAGGTGATCGTATCTGAATTCTATATCGCAACAAGCGAACAATGCAAGCTAACCAGAATTGATGGATCTAAAATGACCATGATATGAGTCAATGGAAGCTCTCAAACAAGAGAAAAATAACCAATAGGGTTTTGAACAACGGAAAAGCATAATGTGAAAACTCTGGTCAGCAATGGGAAAGAATATGGCTTGCTTACGTCGACAACGACCCTTTAATCCATGCTACTGAAGCTAAACTGTTAGTGAGGACAGATGGGAGCAAGATTCACACAGACCCATACAACAGCCGACGGGGGATCATCAAGTGAGCTCCAACCTCAACGTAACAGCTCACACTTAACGATATCTCAAAGCATTGGCCACATTCCTAGTTAATTAAATTGTCATTCTTTTTACTTTGGAAGTGCTTCTACCCTGAATAACCTTTTGCATATTGTTACGGTTTCACCCCAACCAACAGACAAAAAGAGGTTTATAGCACATATGCGGCATATCATGGCATATACAAGATAGAAACATTTTGCAAGAGAGGAAACATGTCCCCGAAGTGTACTCAAAACAAAATTCCTAACCAATCAGACCCTCAGTGAGATCTTCATATACTCACATATTCAGAAAGTGTTCTCAAAATAAAGTTCTTTACCAATCAGACGCTCAGCATGAGATTTTCCAATATTCACAAACTCATGCTGAAGGAATTGCAGCAGGTGCGGCTTTGAAGTTTCCCCAATAAGCCTCTTGATGAGTAGTAGATCAACAGCAGATGGATGATACTTTGTTTCCATGGGTACTGGAGGCATTACATCTGTTCTTCGTGCAAATCGTATGGTCATATTTTTACTGTCACAAAAACAGTAATTAGCATAAGACCAGTAAGACAACAACATACTCAGATTTAAGTTAAGCACTTCGCTAAAGGAAAAGCAGGAAGTGCATTGATATTACGGCAAGGTTGCAAGAGATATGCATAAAAATGTAACGACGATAAACAACATACTCGGGTGTTTCTGAGACAAACTTGAAGAGGAATTGAGCATAAGGTGTGATGACAGCCATTTGGCGCATGTAATGCAATATCTTGGACTGTGGGACGAAAAATTATAAAAATTAGAAGACATAGATAAGTGGCTTGAAGTGATTCTAATTCGAGACCAATTAGACAAATAGACAAAGTTAAAAATTAAAAGTAGCCATGGCTGGACAAGGACCAAATGATACTATCAGGCTAATAAAGCTACAATGAACATGCAGGGACTTGAATTCCAAAGAGTTATGCGGCCGAGATAGCCTGATTTTCTTTTATCCCGCAATGAACCAGGAAACATCATATTGCCAAGTCCAAAACCCGTGACAAATCGGCAGGTACGGTACATTTCAGCCACATTTTTGCAGCATGCTATCAGCACCATGATAACAGAGGGTAAAAAGATAACACTAGAAGCACATACTCGGTAGGTAGTCCAGTTACCCTCGATGATGACTTGAATTTCAGCTCCATGCCACCGGTCCTTGTTTCCACGCTTTTCGTGTAAATGAACATGCGGGATATTCCTAGAGGTAAACCATAATTACAGAAATAAGAAGCACTAGACAGAAGAGTTAGCGGTCTGGTAAAGTATCATTTTCACCATATCTTACAACTATATGGATACAAGCATATAGCCCATGTAATGCAATATCAAATAATCATACCGATGAATGTCAATGTCCAGCCTGCAAAACGTGATGAAGTCTTGGGTTTTCATCGATGATGAGATCTCTATGGGTAGTCCGGTACTCATCTTGGACCAAATCAATGCCTACACAAGTGCGACACAGATAAGAAAAATCAGAGAATACTCTTTTATACTAGCTTAAAAGCATCCAACACAACTGAATTCCCCAAGTTTCTGCAATCATAATAACAGAAGATTGCATTCACCATTTTTGCCCCCAATCCGAACTTTCCACGTGTTTGTTTCAGTCCATATTTAGTACCAGATAGAACTGCATAAAAGAAATTCAAATTAATCATGAAGAGAAAGCACGATAGTAAAGTGAACACTATAAAACTTTGACCATCCTAACCTCTCCCGAACATATTTGGTATATCATCATGTGGCATTCCTCTTCCATTATCCTGCATTTGAAAAAACATGTGTTATTACGCCTCAGAGAGTTATATAAGAATTGTAAAGGCGGAAAAGAGCTCATGTCGAGTAATGAACAATGAAGAAACCTTAAGTAATGTACCTTGCAAGTCACCCTATAGAATGAGGCTTCACCTCGGCCTTTCATGGCCTTTGCAGCAGGTTCTTTAACTTTTTTCCCTGAAGCAGCATTTTTTGCTTGGAGTTCCTGATCTCGGACTTCCTTTGCAAGACGTCTCTATGCGGGGAATAAATATAGCAAAAATTAAACAATATCATATTGCAAAGTTTTTTCATGAGTCTAATGACTTGGAAAACAGTACCTATACATAGATTAAAGACCCAATTGTTATGCACGAACTATGCTGAATTAGAAATGAGTTACACCCTGGAATAATAATCAACCTTTGGTTCCAAATATGATGTTTTCCAATCAGAACTTTCTATGATGGACTATGTCTGCATTTTCTTAATAATGTGTAAACTCGTAAAGAACAAGTCTCGAGTTAATATGCCAATATACATTTACATCATTTTTCATCACTATTAATATGGTATTATGTATTTCCTAGTACTGCAATTTGAGGGAACACTACAAAGGGCACCGCACATACCTCACGAGCCTTAGCTGTCTCATAATCATCATATAATGCCTCATCAACTCGCTCCCGGTCAACAAGACCAATCATGGAATTAAATTTACTTTTCCCTATCTCTTCACTGCAATACATGTTGGCAAAAACACATTATAAATACTAAACGAACACAAGCATAGTGAAGTGTCAACATCATCAACACTTCAATTATTCAACAGTATATCCACTTTTTACAAAGGTGAAGCCACTCACATCGTGATCTCCACAACAGGAAGCTCTGATATAGACTCTGATGAATCAAGAGAATTCTCAACCAGCTCCCTTACAGTAGTGTATAGCGACTTTCCAGGCTGCAAAAGTAGCATCACATCCAGTATATCAATACTGTGATACAAATTAGGTTCCCTACATTGCACCTCCAAACCGCTCATTTCTGTAACTTGCACTATAGTTGCTCTAAGGAAATGGACCAAACAAGTCAGCACAAACAAATGAAGGACACTGCATGTATAACAATGTCTAAAAATAAAGGAAAATGGGATACCTAAGTACCTAACCTAGTCCCGCCAGCACTCCCAAGTTAAACCTACGCCCCAACCGATCTAAAACTCTTCTGGAGATAAACACTTCGGGTCACAATTCTTTGCAATAACCCTCCTTACTTTGCATTCATGAAGCAAGCTATACTCTAGTTGATTACCAATTCAATATCATTTCCACTTTAATCGCCAAGTTCAAACCTCTACAGACACACAAATACGCAACTCACAAGTCTTGCCCCGCCAAACAAATTTGTAAAACTCAAAATCGGTAATACATTGGTAAGACAGTCCTATGGTAGGACAACGATGAGCTATTATATTCTAGAGTCATCATTCAACTTGCAATCTTAAAAGCTCGACTCGTCCTAATTCTACCGCCTTCTTACCCAACTTTCCGCCAACTAAAAATAAACATGCATTTCACCTAAACAAACCAACCAAATCTCGATATCGAAAACAATTCAACATTAACCAAAACATAAGCTCCCATGATCTCAATAATAATCAACCAACTAAATCTCGATATCGAAAACAATTCAACACTAACCAAATCATAAGCTCTCGTCATCTCAATACAATAACACCAAAACAAAACATAAATTAAATAAATACACAAATTACTCAAAAATGACAAAAAATTATACTCACATTGTCAAACCCAGCAATATTCTTATTCTCCGCAAAGAACTCCGCCGGAGACTCTGCCAGTAAACACCAAATTAATCAAAAACCCTAAAAAAAATAACAATTAAAAATAAAACCATAATCAACTTACTCTGCTTAAGAACACTCTCCTTAGGTGTTCTTGGAGTCTTAGATTTTCCCTTCTTCGGCTCTTCTGGATTCTCCATTTTCGCAATTTTTGTTAATTAAATTAAAATATTTAAATTAAATTAAAATTAAAATTAGGGTTTATAAATGTTAAAATTGATTGGAAAATAATTGGGGTTTAAGCTCAGGAAAGAGGAAAGTGTTACGAGGAAACAGACAAATTTGCTTACGTCAATTTTTTTTCCCGCCAAATTCATTTTAGTTTTTTTTTTTAAGAAAAGGGAATATATTAATATGGATTGAAGCCCTTTTTTGGGTGTGGATATATAATGGGTAGAAAATAGTTTTAGGAAGTCTTCTATAAGATAATTTTGATTAAAAAAAATGAATATTTTTTGTCGGAAAAATTGATGGGAATAATCCGAAGTTTGGGCGGTTCTTTTTTAATAGTCCCAACTTTGGATTATTCCTAGATAATCCCAACTTTGCCTCCCAATTTCTGCTAGTGGTCCCGAATATCCGAACCTAATAGTTGAACCTCTTTTTCACCCAAACCACCAACAAACCACCCGAACTCATCCAAAACACACCTCATAAACCATCAAATACCAAAATATACGACACAAAACACCTTAATACATAAATATCATCATTAACGAAGTCGAAGATAAGAGAGAAATTGAGAGATCTTGTACGGAAGACGTGGTTTAATGTTGATTGTTGGGAGTGATTTGAGTGTGTGGGGGTTAGGTGTGGTGGATGTTGGAGGTTTGGGGGTGTAAGAGTTCTTTAATGGGTGGTTTGGGCGAAAAAGAGGATCGATTACTATGTTCGGATGAAATGGGACCATTCTCTGCAAAAATGAGGCAAAGTTGGGATTATCTAGGAATAATCCAAAGTTGGGACTATTAGAAAAAAACCGCCCAAACTTCGGATTATTCCCATCAAATTTTCCTTTTTTGTCAAAGTGCTTATTGTTATTGTAGTATACAATAACTTTACGTCAATTTTTGAATAAATATAATTTTAAGTCGAAATTATACTGTTTCTTTTATTAATTTGTGAAAGATTTAAGTTATACTACCTCTGAACCACGTCTCAATTCCCAACATCTCTTTTTTGACACTATTTAAAACTGAAATTTTATAATCAATAACCAATATTTATAAATTGAAAAATAATGAAAAAATACATTTACACAAAAGTATTTGTAAATGTGTATCTAACAATTATAGATTTGTAATTTTTTCAAATTTGTTTTGTGAGTTATTAGTAGTCCAAATATATCCTCAATAAGTGTGAAATAACACAGGTGGGAAAATGAGTGGTTCATAAGGAATACTCTTCGCATTTCATAATATATCTTAAAGTCTTTTCTTTTTTCTTTTTAAATGAGTATCTTTCAAGAAATTAGTATTATCAACTATTGTTTTTTTGTTTGCATGCCATTTCAGCTTTATGTTATTGCAGCTTGACATTTTACCGTATATAGTATATGTTTGATATGTCATTTCATCTAGCTTATAAGCTGAAAATGACTTTTTGACTATAACTAAAAATGTTTAGCAACGAGTAAGTTTTTACTATACGCGACACTAGGCATTATGTTTAGGCTCGAAACTTTTGTGCTAATAGATGAAATCTTCAAGCTTTTTTGTCAAAATGTCAACAACTGTGAAACATTTGTAAAAAAAATAGTATAGAGGGGAAGAGAGGTTCAATATTTAACAAGCTACAAAACTCCAAGTGATTGGCCTTGAAAATCTATCTTAACAATGAACTACATGATTTAAATTACAAGCCAACTTAAATTTCACGCAAGTTGGTATGATTTTCTCCCATACTTGCAGTTATTTCTCATTATCTCTTCAATCAATTAGTTCTAAATACGTATGCTCTTTTTTAACACATACTCTTTATTTTAGTTAATTTGGAAGAATTACTTTTTCAACCCTCTAAAACAAGCTTATTTATTTTGTTGACTACTTCAACAAACCCTCTAAGTTTAGTCAAATTCTTCACTTTAGTTAGCCTTAATGAATTATTTACCAATCAACACCACAAGACAACTTGTTTCCTTAAAGCAAAGGAAGATTAAAACCTTGATCGTCTCACGAAATTGAATCTTCATTCTCTCTTTCAACCATACCCTATGGAAAATGGAATGGTTAATAATGGTTGTTGAGCTTTTGAACAAGTTTTTTTTTTTTGTTGTCTTTCTATGTGAGAGATGCGCAATATAAATTTGCTATATAAGACCAATAATTTTCTACAATTATATTTTGTCAAGACATGGCATATATACTCTAATGAGGGGTCCCTTGACATGGTCGCGTGCTATTTCGTGCAATATGATGTGTCACTTAGTGGTGGCTTTTTATTTTGCTTAGAGGTGAAGATATGATGTGTCATTTAATGTTGGCTTTGTATTTTGCTTGCCCATGTACAAACCAAGTGGTTTGGGCCAAGCCAAAATTTTTGTTGTGAAGTAGCTTGTTCCCGTTTTTATTATAGGTAGGAAATGGACCACAATGTAACACTGGTTTATTCATAGCAAACTTCACTGCGTGGAAATTCGGATTAGAACTTGGAACGAGAATGACAAGTTGTCTAATCGTAATATTCAAGATTATAAGAATACAACTTATTTAGAAAAAAAGGTCAAAATTTTATGTTAAAGAGGATATAATCACAAACTAAGTTAAAATGATCACATTGCAAAAAATGACAATTTCATGTAAGCCAAGTGTACGTCTAAGGACTACGTTCCTTTATGCAATAATGTGATGTTAGTTCAAGGGAGATAGGCCATAGTAGTAAAGACGCATATCATATTACAGATAAAAATCGAACCTCAACCTTTCAACATTAAGGAGGATATGTGAAGGTTCAAATGTTTTACCACCAAGTTTAAAGCTTGATGTTTATGTCATAAAATATCTATCTATTTTCTAGCAAACCGTTACTTAATGACAAAACAATATTGGTGTCTTGCTTGGCTTTCTGAGGAAAAATTCAAATATGCATTACGAAGACATAAGTACGACTTCCAAGTTATTGTACGCGGACAATGAAATTTTATACTGATGAACATGCATCACGTACGGATACGTGATAAAACAAATCACTTCAACTCACATGAAATCGAGTATCTGGATATACCAAGAAAGATGTACGGTCTAACAAGGCTACTCTTGTTTGTGCAAAGGCTCGCGTAAGATAGGAAAAACTAACAAGCTAAGTTACTCAAACTGTCAAGTTTAGTGTGGAGACTATACGTCTAAGCGTCTATTGATTCTATACAATACTATCAATGTGTTTTTAGGTCTAGTGGTTACAAGGAGATATATGGTGAGTCTATGTCTTATGTTTAAATTCTATTCAAGACATGTAAAATTAGTGTAATATGAAAAAGAAAATGACTTCCTTTTTTATTATTTCTTTGTTTAGACTGTTGTCAAAAAAAAA
>CAAKMY010125558.1:8720-33101 GCA_901111285.1 Corrigiola litoralis | reverse complement strand
ATAATAACAATAATAATAATAAATTTATTATCTATTATTACCATTATTATTAATATCATCAACAACAACAACAACATTTCACTTTAGTTTATTTCACTACTTAAGTTTAGTTTAATTCACTATTTTAGTTCAAATCCGATCATTATATTAGTTTACGTCACTAGTTTGGTTCATATATTTACATTAGTTCAGTTCACTAGTTTAGTTGGAATCACTAGTTTAGTTCACTACTTTAATTCATCTTTGTCGTTCAACTCTACTTTATAGTTTACTTTACTTCAGTTTAGTTCACTTGTTTAGTTCAGTTCAGTGTTTTAACTCGATTCACTAGTTTTGTTCAGCTCAATTCACCAGTTTAGTTCATTTCAGTAATTCAATTCTTCACCAGACAAGTTCAATTATTTTAGCTCACTTGTTTAGTTCAGTTCATTGTTTTAACTCGATTCACTAGTTTTGTTCAGCTCAATTCACCAGTTTAGTTCATTTCAATAATTCAATTCTTCACCAGACAAGTTCAATTATTTTAGTTTAGTTCAGTCTATTAGTTCACTTTAGATCACTTGATTAGTTTTAGCTCACCAGTTTAGTTTAGGTCACTAGTTTAGTTGAGTTCACAAGTTTAGTTGATCAGTTCAAAAGTTAGGTTTAGTTTAGTTTAGTCTAACCCCTTAGTTTAATTCAGGTCATAAGTCTAGTCCATGCCTCTAATTCACCTCTATTATCCCTTGACCCAACAGGTCGACCCTAACCCTAATTCATTTGACCCAGACTTTTCCGGGTTGTTTGGATTTGGGTGCTTTCAGGTTTCGGGTTGAAAAAACCGGTTTTAAACCCAAGAAAAAAGAGCGGGTTCGGGTCGAAATTCGGGTCGGACAGTTTTTGACAGCTCATATATCTTCTTCTAAAGCCATGCCTTGCTACAATGCGCCTCAACCCACCTCATAAATATAGGCTAGACCCACAAATGGATCATGCCCATCTACTCTCTATATTCTTCCATTCACTTAACTTATCCAACTTCTTTATACTAAAAAAAAGACTTACACTCCTCCTTTTTCCTTCCGAATCGCGCCCCCCTCCCACTCCCTTTCCCTTCTTTGCCTTGCAACCTAACTTACTCCTTTTCTTTATTACCAATAAACATTTTGTCATGGATCACATGGAGTGCAATATATACTACATTATAGTATGTATTATATTCCCAAACAAGTTTCCTAATAACATCTTACGTACCTCAACTCTAAACATTGTCTAAGCTTAGTTCAACAAATGATTAATTAAAGTACCAAACAAAAACAAACAAATGATTAATTAAACGCTTCTAATTTACTCATGCTTTGTAGAAATGGCAAATAAACACCGTCCCTATCAAACTTAACAATAAACACAACAGGATTCCACAAAAATAATCACTATAAGCTAATAACAAAAGTATTACATCTATATATTTACCCCTAGCTTGCGTTGGGAGGCTGCACCACAAAGACCTCCAATTCTTATTTAGTGCATAACATGTCGTAAGGTCTAATCACATCAATGATCTTAAACAAAAACATGCAGAATCATCTTATGCAGAACAATTGTTATCAGTGCAAATGAAAATTTCAGAGTTGTTCCATTCGGGTAGACACCCCCAATGTGTCACATTGTCTTCAACGCCTAATGATGAAGTCTAGACGGAGTAATGAGCCAAGGTAAACTTGGTTTCCTGGAATAGCAATTGAACGGCGATCCAAGTTAATTAATTTAATCCACATTTCCATTTATAGCCGTATTTAATTAAATAGGCCACAAATATATTAAAAATAATGTATTAAGCTTTTATGTTAAAGACTTAGGGTACGCTCGTGAACCACCACACTGGGGAGAGATACGGCGAGGCTAGGGGCCTCCGGACCGTTCCTTTAGAATTTCGGGTTCCCATAATCGTTGCGTGGCTAAATCCTGATTGCAGGACAAGTCCGTCTGAATGACAAAATGTGCCAAAGTAAGGAAAACAGAAACAGAAACAACCTGGGTTGTGCCACCAAGGGTGAGGCATGCCAGATTAGGTTGCGCCACTATGGGTGAGGCAACCTATCTGAGGGGAGAGGCAAGCGGTGCCTTTGCTACCGTGTGTTCTGTGCATTGATAGAGAGTCGCCACCAAGAGCTTGCGGTGTCTCAAAAACCGTGCCTTTTGGATCTAGCCTACAACCAAAGAGGGCACATGAGATGTAGTTCTGCGATGTGGGCGTGCTACCGCGAACCGAGCATTTCATGGATGACTCTTATGGTATAGCGTACCATAGATTCAGGTTCGGGAGTAAAATTATCCAGATAGGGCATGGATAAGGTGTACAGCGCCTGCTGGTTGCATTGTGCCTTTACGAGTAGCTTATTATTTTTTTTAATGTTAATCAAGCATGCAAACATGACATGTAATTGTTGTATGAGCATCCTAATATTTAAATCTAATAGATTTTAGCACATATTAACTAAGTGACCACTTCTTTAACATGTAATATTTTCAGATCTAGTAAATATGACGAAAAGATAACAATTTAAAAACATATGAGTTTATGAAAAGGGGTCTTCAGGAGACATACGATGATGGTTTCCGCCTAGGCGCACGTGGTTTCCTTACGGAGAGCGATTTAGCACGATATTTCGTTATGATGAGTAGTTTGTACTCACTTAATTTAAGTTATGATGCTATGGATTCAAGAGGACAACTAGTTATGCATGGGAGTGCTTGTGCTCTGTTACAATGCCTTGTTATGCCTTAGAATTAGTCTTGCGAATATGAAAATATGTTTCTTAGAGAGATGTTAGAGAGTGAGTAGTTTCAGAGAATGAATATCATGGACCTTCGGCCTGATTTCGGATTATGAGGGGGGTATTTATAGGCTGAGGGACGCGTATGAGAGTCAGAAGTGGAACAGAACCGCACTACCAGAAAGGTGCAAGGCTGCCTCAGTGTCCATGGTGCAGCCTTCTAGAAGCTGTCTCATGGACAGTGGCGCAGCCTTCCAAGACTATGTCCTGGTTGGCTCGTCCAGTCCTCTGCTTAATCTTGTGACGCGTTTTTGAAGTGTTTGGGTCTTATTATTTAAACGCTTTTACTCATGCTTTGTGGAAATAGCAAATAAACACCACGCCAATCAAACTTAACAATAAACACAACACGATCCCACAAAAATAATCACTATAAGTTATTAACAATAGTATGATATTTGTTTACCCCTAACTTGCGCTGGGAGGCTGCACCACAAAGACCTCCAATTCTTATTTAGTGCATGCCATGTCGTAAAAAAGGTATAATCACCTCAATAATCAAACAAAAACAAGCAGAATCATCTTATGCAGAAAAACTGTTATCAGTGCAAATGAAAATTTCAGAGTTGTTCCATTCGGGTAGACAACCCCAATCATCTCGCAGGAACATCTCCATCTGTCTCGCCCTGGTCTTGATGGACATATCAAACACTTTTTGCCCAAATTCCACCACTAGCCCACTAAGAATGCCTGGGTAAATTTGAATCAAGCACATGAATTTAAACATTAGACCGACAAAAGTGCAGTAAATCTAATAACAATATGCCAACTGCTGCAGAACAATTATCGAGCCACTCCTACTTCAACTTTCCGGCAAAAATCTCACCGAAAAAGCACAAAGTTAGCTAAAGCTAAATTTTCAAGCTATGTACGTATTTCCAATCTGATTTGACAAAAATTAAATAAGGTGTGGGGGTGAAAGGTAGATACATAAGACATAAACATATGTTTATGCCTGAGTATGAAAGATATATATGTAATAAAAGACACTAACGTTCTAGTGAGACTTAGATACCTCGTTGAGGTCGAATTGTACATAGGGAGAATTAGCGGACCTAATTACTACATTTGAAGTTTATGGAATCAACTCACTATTAACCGTAGTAGTCTAGTTTGCCAATTTGCTAGTAACTACAACAACTTAAATTAATGATGTCATTGCAGGTTAAAATCACTATATAACAAAGCAAAACCACAGCCTCCTCTACAATTTGGCAAGGTGAGAAGAAAAATAAAAAAACAATATAAAAACATGGGTGAAGCAAACATGAAAATCTACCATCTACTCAAGAATGAACTTCTTCCCCAGGCCAAGTATCTCTTGTAGTGTTTCCTTCATTTCTTTCTCCTCTCCCGGAGGAAGGGGCTGATAGGGGGGAAAATAGGCGAGAAATAAGGAAGAAGCATAGAGTAAAAAAAAAAAAGCCAAATAAAAAGTAACAACAATTTTAGTTTCAGGCTAGGGAAAAAAGGTGCTTACAATCACAGTTGTTACAAATACTTTCAGCTCTCCCTTATTAGCCATTGTCAACTCCGAGAATCTCTTGGTGATACTATGTGTTGGACTAGTGTCCTCCGACAAGTGTGATTATGTTAATAAATCTCATTTTAAATAAAATTGGATTTGACTTAATCATTAGATGATTTCTCATTAATCGGTTGATTATCGTGTATCGGTAATGATTGGTCTGCTAGGGTTTGACATTACTTTCGTACGACGGCGATAATCAATTTATCCCTAAAGGTCACACTTAAAAGGTGAACTGACTCCTAAATACGACATGTATACTAGATACGTGGTCGTACTCCGATAAGGATAGCTAAGGGTTAGCTGATAGATATGTGTGTATGTACGAGTTTAGAACTCGAATTTGAGTAAATCGATTTAGTAATTTGTTATACGATAGTAAATTATAAATCAATTTACATTAGCTCTAATTAAAAAGTGGTTAATTATAATTGTGGTTAGTGAGTGATTAGCAATATTTCTAGATGTTATATTAGAGGTAACAAATTGATTAGTAGCTAGTACTNNAAATGAGTTAGTGGGTTTTGTAGTACAAACCCACTCACAATTGTTTATTGGCAAAAAGGTTGCCTACTTCTCTATATATAAAGAAGTCTAGACAAAGATTTAGGACAAGTCTTTCTCTCAAAAACTCAGAAAAATTCTGAGATTTTCCGCTCACATAAACACTCACAAATTAGCTCAAACTTAGAGAAAAGAGTTCACTCTTTAGCTCATCCTTGGCTTGCTTTGTGTAGGTCATTTTAGTGCGATAAGTTCCTCTAATCTCACATGCAATCATATCACCATATTCTACTCCTCTTCTAGATCATAAAACATATATTAGATATGGTGTTAAGTCTAGTTTTCCGGGATCAGATCGTCTTTGTTCCCTAGCAAGAACAAGAAGGGTTTTCGAGCTTGGTGCCTTGAGTGCAACCTGGGAGGTCTCTTATACTTAGAGACTTGAAGAGTTGAAAAGCCCAAGACAGTGTGGGGTGGATCCATACCGAATCGGAGCTCAAGACACTAGGATTAAATTCACTAGTCAAGCTTCAAGAAAATGTGAGCAAATTGCTTGTTATTGCTTTCTTAGCTTAATTCACACAATTCATAATAAGATATCGGGGTTAAGATTAATTAAAGGGTAATTGATCAACTTATAATGTGATTATAAGAGGGATAAAACCAATACTATCTACAAACCTCAGCCTCCGATTTTCAGCCAAAATAGCTATAGTACAATATGTAACAATTTCCTTAGAAATGACCCCACAAAACCTATTCATATTTTCTAATGGTAGATCTACAGGCTAATACAAGGTTTTATGGCATCTTAGAGCTATAGCATTTTTACAAATTATGAGTACTTTTGGTAAATTTGAATTCAAAAATATGATATGCAGAAATACAGGGCTCATACTATTTACTGAGTTCGATAATCACACGTGAAGCCACAACTGACCTTATATGTAGCCTGGAAGTCAACAAATGCTTCCCATCCCATTTCAGGGTATAGAGAGAGAGAGAGAGAGAGAGAGAGAGAGAGAGAGAGAGAGAGAGAGAGAGAGAGAGAGAGAGAGAGAGAGAGAGAACACAGAGATAAACAAGATGATAACAGGGTTGATAAAAGCGACACTACAAGACCCAATACCAAAATTATCTTATTCAGTTTTTCTTAAAGGAAGATGGGTTTGTGCCAAAAGCAGGAACTTTTATCAGATTACTGTTAGGCAAGTTAGGTCCGTGCTATGTTTTCACAAACGAGAAACAAAAAAAAATAATCAACTATCATATCCCTTTCGACCTTCTATTAGATGTTGGGGGCATGAAAGTTCATTCGTAAACCTAATTATTTGCCTTACTAAGATTCTAATGGTGTAACCATAAGAGATTTTTGCATGACTACTATGACGCACCTAACATGTTGGTGTTTTTCAATTGATATATGTGAAATGATGGAGTCTAAGTAATTAAGCAGTTTGTTTAATTTATAAGCAAAGAAAAAAAAAAGATGAAGATAAACAACGTTAAGACTTAAGATGTGGGTTAAATTAAACACAACACAACAATGATAGGATTATGCAGCCTGAAAATTAGCAGACAAAATCGCATATGCACGCATGCTCAAACTGACATACCCAAGGACAAATACATATATGTGTACATGAGTATATTATATATACGAAAATAATATTTCTAGTCATAGACCATTTAAAACTTGCATGGTAACATATTGGAAGAGGAGAGGAAGAAAAAGCATCTATCATCACATAATCCATAGCCAAAACTCATACCTAAAAAGTTCTTCGTGACTTCTTGAATATGCTGGAACGGAGAGATCCTAGGTGTTTTAATATAAGGTTTTATTATATCATAGGTGTTATGAAATAAGGTTTTATTATACCATAGGAGCTTTGATTTCTTTTTAGCGTTTTTATCGTGTCGCTCTAAGACCGACATTGATTTCGTTTTATCACACCATGGGAGTTGTTGGTGTAAGGTATTAGTTTTATTGCCTCACTCGAGGCGTGACGTAAAGTTTAGTATTTTCTATCGTGTCGCTCTTAGACCGACATTGATTTCCGTCTACTACATCATTTGAGGTTTGATGTAAGGTTTGATTTTCGATTTATTATGTCGCGGAGGCTTCGACGTAAGGTCATCTGTTTTCGAGTTTTTATCATTTAAGGTTTAGTCTGTAAGGTTTTATTATATCATAGGAGTTTTGATATAAGGTTTTATTATATCATAAGTGTTTTGATATAAGGTTTTATTATATCATAAGTGTTTTGATATATGATTCATTACATCTTAGGTGTTTCGATGTAAGGTTTTATTATATCATATGTGTTTTGATATAAGGTCTATTACATTATAGGTGTTTTAATGTAAGATTTTATTATATCATAGGTGTTTTGATATAAGGTTTATTATATCTTAGGTGTTTCGATGTAAGGTTTTATTATATCATAGGTATTTTGATATAAGGTTTATTACATTATAGGTGTTTTAATGTAATGTTTTATTATATCATAGGTGTTTTGATATAAGGTTTGTTTATACCATAGGAGTTTTGGTATAAAGTTTTATTATATCATAGGTGTTTTGATATAAGGTGTTATTATATCATATGAGTTTCGGTATAAAGTTTTATTATATCATAGATGTTTTGAATTCAGCTTGGGTTTCTGGATTGAGTAAGGTTGTGACTCATTTTCAACATGAGGGACTCTTTGACCATTGTCCTTGTGTTGTTCATATTACAAAGGATAAGATTTTGGGTACTACATTGTTTAAATACTTCAATATGTGGAGTACTAATGACAATTTTGCAGAGGTTGTTCATGGTGTCTGGGAGGATACAATTGTGGGTGCAAAGATGTTTACTCTAGTAAGGAAATTGAAGGCATTTAAGGGTCCTTTAAAACAGTTGAATAAGACATGTTATGCTGACATTGAAGGGGACTTGATATCCAGGAGTCTCTTAGAACAGATCAACTCAATGTGAATTTGCAACTGTTGGAAAAGGGAGTTGCTTGAGAAAATTTCCTCCTTGAGAGTAGCAAGAGATAGGTTTCTGAGGCAAAAGAGTGAATGTGAATGGCTTAAAGATGGAGATAATAATACTAGTTATTTTCACTCTATTCTTAAAGTTAGAAGGTCTGCTAGTAAGGTTCTAATGATTAGGAATATGCAAGGGATTTTGGTTACTGAGCCTGATGAGATAAAACAAGCTTTTCTGGATTACTACATGCAACTTCTTGGTTCAGATAAACAAGTGATCACAGTGCATAAGAGTGTGGTTAGAAGAGGAAAGCTGGTGAGCAATGAACATAAGAAAATTCTTCTGAGTTCAGTTACCACAACTGAAGGTAAAGATACTCTATTTAGCATTCCAAAAGAAAAATCACCTGGACGTGATGGATTTTCAAGTGTATTTTTATGGATGTTTGGGACATAGTAGGAAAGGATGTAACTGAGACTCTGTTAGAATTTTTTATGCTGGGAAATTTCTCAAGCAAGTGAGTCTCACAGTTCTGACCTTGATTCCAAAGATGGCACTTCTTGAGTCTGTAACAGAGTATAAACCTATTGCTCAACTTGATTAAATATATCCCTAGATATGCTATGCTTTTAAAAGTACTTTGTGCACCACTTAAACTCCCTCTTGTGCCACGAGATGTAAGTCCATACCACTAACTGGCCTTGCACGAGACATTTGCCTTCTATTGTGCAGGCACCTGTTATTGAACTAAAGCCTTTGCCAGATCATTTGAAATATGTTTTCTTAGGTGAAGGTAATACATTGCATGTGATTATCTCCAGCAAACCTATTGCGGATCAAGAGAGGTGACTGGTGGATGTCCTGTATATGGTTGATTGGTTGTTGGGTGGATTATAGCTGAGATTTGAGGAATAAGTTCAACCACTTGCATGCATCACATTCTCTTAAAAGATGAGGCCAATTCAAATTGCCAACCTCAAAGGAGATTGAATCCTCTCTTGATTGAGGTAGTGAAGAAGAGGGTAGTCAAGCTTTTTCAAATGAGTATCATATTTCCCATATCTGGCAGTAAGTGGGTAATTCCAACTAAGGTAGTCCCTAAAAAGGGTGATATACTATGGTTTCTGACCAAGCAGGGCACTTGGTTCCTACTCGTACTCAAACGGTTTACAGGCTATGTATTGATTCCCATAGATTGAATTTCGTCACTAGAAAGGATCACTCTCTCTTCCCTTTATTGATTCAATATTTGAAAAGTTATTTGGACATACTCTTTATTGCTTTCTTTATGGTTATTCAGGGTACTTTGAAGTACAAATAGCACTCGACGAACAATACAAGACTACTCGTACTTGTCTTTTTGGTGCATTTGCTTATTGTTGTATGCCTTTCGGCATTTGCAATGCTCCTGCTACTTTTCATATATAAGTAGCATATATGCATGATAAATATATTCTCTGAGTTTGTTGGGGACTGTATGGAGGTCTTCTTTGATGAGTTCACCGTCCATGGAAATTCATCTGATGATTGCTTAGTTGATTTTGAAAAAGCTATTGACCTATACAGAGTCTAATCTTGTTCTTAACCTTGAGAAGTGTCAATTTATGGTAGAACGTCATTGCTTTAGGTCATGTTGTCTCCTTTAAGGAGATAGAGGTAGACAAAACTAAGATTGATGTGATTTCTTCTTTTTCTTATCTTACTAATATTCGTAAACTGCGATCTTCTCTTGGTCATGCCCTATTTTATCAAAGATTTTTCAAGGATTATTCAAAACTAGCCGCTCCTACGTGCAAGTTTTTACAAAAAGACGATGAATTTTGAGTTAAACAAGTTTACGATCAAGAAAGGGTTGCCAACTTGCCATACTAATGATACTTGCACCCTTTATCACCCCTCCAAGATTCTTTGAATCACTATTCAAATTTTGTTCAACAATGTGGAAATCTTGGGTTGAGGGTGAATGTCAATCACTCTGTGCCTTTTAACATATGGCTTTCTACCTAATAAAATATTGCTTTCTGACCTCTTTTCGTCTTTTTTGCTTTTCTTATGCTAAAATAATTTTCTTGGCTATTTTGCGGCTTCCCTTTCAGTTATCTGGATTACCAGAAATAATATTATATTCGACAACCTTGCCATCAACTTTGGAGATACAATGAAGCTCATCAACTAATTAGCCGTCTCGGATGGGGTTCTTGCTACACGATGTGTCTGTTAGAATGCATACTTATAAGAGAAAGACGAGCTCCCTCACCCTCTTGGGTTTTCATGGCGTGGATCAAAGGAAAATAGGACAAGTATTTGCTACACATTACAGGAATGAAACTGCCAATTCAAAAGGGATTAATAAAGTCACACAATTCAAAAAATATATCACAATCAATAAACGCAACAATGTTTTCTAGCACTCTCACAGAAATATTGTACAATGGATTTACAACACTATTCGACACCAAAATCAAATAAAGAATAGAAAGAATATAAAACCTAAGAAACCCAAAACCTGCAGACCAAGAACCAAAAAAAGTGCACGGCACCACTTTCACACCGGGAAACAAAAAGGTGGACACGAAGCGAAGACCATTTGAAGCCTGCGTTCACCAAATGAAGAGACACAGAAAAGCTCAGCATTACAAATCTACCATCAAAAATATGCAGTCCAGAAATTAAGACAGAAATAATTTTAAGATGGCCGAACTCGTACCTAGGGATGAAGAAAAAATCTTGAACGAGAGCACAGTCATTCTCATGTTCAGCCAGAGAAGCATATCACGAAACATTTGGATGATGATCTTGAAGCTAAATATACATTTCATATTTGCTTTGTATCTTTCTAAATCTACAAATGACCAACTTCATCGAACAGTTATGAACACTTGGGAGCTAATCCAACAAGAGCATTAGCATGCGCTGGAGAGAGTGCACTCAATATCGGCTGCATTTGATTGCCATACAGTGATATAAGGTGTGAAAAAGCCCTTGCTATTAGGGCTTTAACATCATCAGTTTCGACGGAGGATAATGCAACTTGAGCAAAAAGATTCACCAAATCCGGAACCAATGACAAGATCTGCCCATCATTTTAAGACAAATTAAGAACTGGAGTGCAAGTGGTATAAAATACTTGGAGGGTGCCATGAACCTATTTAGTAAGCAGGAGATAAAAACTACCTCGGGATTTGATGACAAAACAAGATTACACACACAGCTGTAAACAGCCATCGACTCTTCATGATCTTCTTTTAGAGGAAGAGCTTTCAGGAATACAGGGAGCACCTGACAGGCGCAATTTTCGTCAATCAAACAAATAATTAAACTGCTATTAAGTGTATTAACATACTCCAAAGCCCATGTCTACAGAAATATTTACATACTAACCTGATTCAATGGGATAACCTCAGGGTGGACCATAAGCATTCTTGCCACAGCACCAGCTGCGTTGTCCCTCACGGCATTATCCGGCTCAGATTCACCGAAAAGGGGATGAAGTCCCCTCAAGATGTCACTATAGTATCTAATTTGGATAAATAGAAAAACATGCAAAGACAGGAAGAGCCAAAATCATTGAGGTCGCTATCCCCTCCTATGTTCATGCAAAGTTTGTAAATTGAATATTTTGAGCAAACTACGGAATATTTTGAGCAAACTTTCCTAATTTTTTTTGTTCATTGATTAGAATGATTTTGAATATTACGGTATTACAAAGCTAAAATTTATAAAAACTACCTTTTAGTTTCTCCATTTTCAAAATTACTACCTTTCATAATTTTTTTCGAAAATAACTACTTTTAAAGTAGTTTTTCTCTTAAAAGCACTACCAAAACTGGATTCAGGCCATCAAAAAGGAATATTTCGCCGGAATATTCCATTTTTCATTCCTAAAAACTATCCCTTACCCAATTTACCCTTACCCTCTTAAAACATTGCCCCCCCCTCCCCCCCTTCTTCCTCTGTTTCTTTCACAATAATCTATCCCTCATTTCTTCTCATTTATTTACCTTCTCAAGCTCTCATCTCTCACTCACTTGAACAAATAATCTCACTTTTCACCTCTGTTTTCTCATTTCTTCTCTTACCTATGTTCTCCCTTTTCTTATTTAACCTCTGTTAAGGAAACCATTATCATCAAACCACATAAAAAAGGAAGATGAAAAGTGGTTTGTGGCAGGCTTCGAGGAGGCCTTAAGCATCCCGCTGATAAACCGAATGGTGATAGCCGTGGCGGGAGAGGGGACGAGAGACACGCCAGATATGGGGCGTAGGGTACATGGGGTGAAGGTTGATGTATGGGGAATAAGGTACTCAGTGAAAACAATTGGTGTGAATATAACAAAGGCAGAAGAACGAAGGTGTTGTAGAAAAACAACTAAGAGAGTTGGAAGGTAGGGGCATGGAGCAAAACCCAGAGCAACGGCCGGATTTAGGAGGGAAAACCATGGTGCATGAAGATAACAAGTGCATGTACTGTAAAGAGGGGGGAGGGAGGTAGTTTGGGTCATTAAGTTTGGGAGGGAAAATTATAAGGGTATATCGGTCAGTTTAATGCTTTTTGGCCGGATTTTAGCTTAGGTAGTGATTTTAAAAGAAAAAACAAATTTAACAGTAGTAAGTTTAAAAAAAAATTATGAAAGGTAATAAATTTGAAAATGAAGAAACTTAAAGGTAGTTTTTATGAATTTTTCCCATTACAAATCCCAAACACATACAAAAAGATGCTATGGTGTAACAAACCAAAGAAACCAGCAAAGGATACTTTAGAGCTGGTTCACCGCCATTTTTGCAGAACTCTCCAACACAAAAAGCAGCGTTTCTCCTGTTAGTTGCATCTGATGAAACTAATTCTTTCACTGCCAACGGCATCACCATCTGAAACATGAGACACCACAAACTCAAATATTCGGAACACATGCCCAAAAAATAAAAAGGATTCTGCAGCTTTTGTGAATAGCATTAATCCTTCATTCGTGATTCTGTAACTGGTGGCACGACATTTAAAATAAGGAAGAAGACCAACTTAAATAAAAAAAGGTTTATTTTTCAAGCAATCAATCTCAACAAATTATAATTGGGTCTTAAAAGATTACATCAACATATCCGGCAATGGGAGGACCCATGTTCTGAGCGACTTCTGCAAGGGTTGCAACTACCATGGTTCGATCTTGTGGTGGACGTGAAGCTTTCTGCAGAAACAAATCATCCAGATGAAAATGAGACCTTTAAAACAAGATAACAGTCAGAAAGCTAGCTAGTACAGCTGGAATGCTACCTACCGCAAATTTCATTAAGGGACTAAATAGTTTGGCAAAGATGGGGGCAAAATGAGGACCCAAAGACTTAGCAAATGCAGGAAGGAGGTCAGAAACTGCATCCATCAAGACTTCGTCATGCTCACTGTCATCTTCATCCATGTCACTATCCGACTCGATCTGCTGACAAGCCGACTGCTCATTAAGCAATAGTAATGTTCCATCAACCAGCTGAGCCATATCTGAAAGAGAATAAACAAACAATCAACTTATGTTTGCGGCCTACATTTGAACTAGCAAATTGTTGAATTGACAGTGGAAATTGATCTGAACACTGGAGATACTAACAAGCCTCAACAGCCATATATCCAATATCCCTGATGATGTCTGCTATGCCCATACAAGCCTGAGCTACAACTTCTTTGTCATCATCCTCGGTCATGGTCTTTATATATATTTTGAAGACAGTATCTGATAAAGGGAAAGAACAGCAAGGGAAGGAAGTTGGAAGTCATCAGAAGGTCCAAATCATGCCATAGAGATTATTTATATGACGTAATTGAAAACCATGTAATTGTCATTACCAAGGACTTCTTTTGCCTTTGTTGGACCATCCTGAAAGGTAGATGACAAAGCAAATGCGATTAGACGACAAAGTTCATGGCAACCTTTTGACTGGATGCAGTCACATAGAGCTAATCGCTAAACTTCTGAAGCGTATAAGTGTTTAGAAGTTTACTCACAGAATGACCCTGGAAGACTGCCTGTGCTGCTGTAAGCATATCTGCAGCCAAAGTATAAACTAATTTAGAAGCAAATGGAACCAGATGACACTGAGAGGACTATAATATAGCCAAATAAAGCTAAAGTGATCACTCCACAGAAAAAAACAGATTATCTGCCATACCACAATATACTTGACTATGTTACAGAAGTAGATCCTTACACGAAGGAATATATAGATGTAGACAAAACAATATATTCAAGTGCTTATCTAGAGGTTATTATACAACATTGTGGGGAACAATTCCCCTCCAGCTATATACGTAGTAAAATTTAAGTTCATCAACCTTACTGAGTCATCAACAAAAAGAAAAATCAAAATCAATTAAGTCAAAGTCCTACATGGACATATTTTAACCCCTCCAAGTGCAAAGAACCTGTTTCTAGTAAACCTCAAAAGATCCAAGGGCAGAGAATTAAAAAAGAATTTAGATAAGACTCATAGTTGTAGTTTCCATCCTCTGCCTAAAGAAACAGTAGAGCATTTATACTTGCACTACTTTGGAGACATAGGAAAGAAATCAGAATAAGGAAGCTTGTTTTGGACACCTCTTATGCAGGTACTGTGTGCCATACCACGTTAGAGATGCAGAAGCTTGTTCCAACAGCTAATAACATTTGAAGCAGACCACAGATGAGAAAAATAAGTGTTTGGAATAATTTACACTCCTCTTTCCGGAAAAAGGTTAAAGAGAGGTCATGTGAGTTGATGCAATTGAGCTCTGGCCTTGTTCCAGAAACGGTGCATTGCTTTAGGAACCCCAATGTAGAAGAATACTGTGTTCTAGCTCTTTTGTTTGTTGTACAAGGGCTGTTAATTACTCTGCATATACACTGAATATCAAACTAGTCGTAACTCACCCACCCATTCATAATAAGGGTGCATTTGAAAGGCCAGTAAATAGAGTACCACTGTCAATGAACATGACAAATAGTTACAAATGGAAAAGAGATGTCTTCATCAATAATTGAAGTATGACACTATTATGCAAAATATAAAGGATCACATTCAAATATGAGAAATGAAGATTCAGCATAACAGATTAAGATCATGAACATAAATGCACCAGCAGATGACACCAACTCACTTTTCAAACCCATAATGGCCTGGAGCCGTACATCCTCATGGAAGTAACTGGAATGCCTTACCAAAATTTTCAGAGACTCCTCCAAATATCTATGGAAAGAAAATCAAGGAAAGATACATGAACTATAGTAACATTCAAGAAAATATAGCGAACAAAAAGCACGATTGACATGAAAGGATACGGTGCATAAAAGTGTTTTGTATGAAGTGCAAATAATCCAAGGGCTTGAGTCGCAGCTGCCTTTTCATCCAATACTCCTGTTCTAACGCTGATGTTCCTCACTCTTGGTTCATCATGAGCTTCATCATCTGAGGAAACTCCACCAAAGCCATTGACATTGTCATCACCGTCAGATTCATCAATGTCAATGGCTGAACCATCATCAAGATTGCAGGAGGAATATGCCAGTGGCACAACATGTGGAAGGTACTGTTTTTAAATTAACGAACTTACGATTAGTACATACAACTAGCAAAAGCATATGCATGAACTTAAAAAATGTAATTCCTTACCTTCACAAATCCATCATCAAGGATTTCGGCTAAATTGCTGAAAAATCCATGGGTATATTCCCGCAGCTCACTAAATTCCAATGCAAAACCCTGCAGTGATGAAAAGAAGATCCTCCTCAAAACAAAAGATACAAAAGATAGCCATACACAAAGATCAAAGACAAGCAAAAGAGAGGCTCACAGCAATTGCAGCTTCTATATAAGGGGGCAATATAGGTTCCATCCTTGTTCTCCCAACGGACATTGCTACTATCCCTACTAGCTCAGTTGCCCTAGCTCGTGCACGAAGGTCTTCATCATTTGTCAGCACCATGAAATTTTTCATCAGCTCAAGAACCCTTTCAGCATACGGTATGAATGAGTGCTCCGCAGCAGACGCAACAGATCCAATTGCAGACTGAAAGAAAGATAACACAATAAGGTTCAAATTGGAGCAAATGCATCTAAATATGCCTTGCACAAATTAACAGGACATTGTTGAAAGAAAGTCAATTATCTTACCATGCAAGTCTCCTGCAAGTTTCGGGGGCTACTTTGGAGGGCTGTCAGCAGCTTGCTCATCAAAGGATCAATAAAGGGAAGGATTTCCTCATCCATGTGTTCACAAAATGCAGCCAAAGCATAGTACGACTTTTCCTGTATAGGAAATCATAGGATATTATAACAAGATAATTAAATTGATCCAATAACAATAAGCTATCATGTTTTACCTTTACTTCATCAGATGTATCTTCCAATGCATTCAATATAGACGGAAGAAAACTCTCGTAGTGGGATATAATCTCAGGCTGCAAGTACTCAGCAAACTGACCTAATGCAAATGAAGCAGCACCTCTCACCATTTGGTCTGCATCCCTCAAAGAGCCCAAAACTATATGAAGGACAGGCTTCAAATTACTTTTCATCAAGTCCAAGCAACCCTCAGAGATAACCCCTAAAGCTGTGACAGCAGCTTCCCTATACTTTGGGTCAGTATTTTGACAGCTTATAGTTGCAAATTCAAAAACTGGTTGGAAAACTTGCTTTGCAAGGTTCAAAGCCATTGTGTCAATAACTTCTGCAGCTGCTCGATCTGGAGCTAGGTCGTCGTCATCATCCCTGTCACCTGATTCCGCAAGCAATGGACAGACGACATGCAATATAGGCATAACCAACTTGTGCTTTTTCAGAGAATTATATTTGTATTTCGCCAGCCATGAAATTATCTGAATAGCCTGATAACCCAATGGACAAAGAGAGAGAGAGAGAGAGAGAGAATCATAAACAGTCTTCCAAACAAGTTCTATAAAGTATATCCTTCAAATTATAATAAATAAATCATGCAAAATGTCGAACCTGATGACGTGTGCTCACATCCAAATTCTGATTTGAACAAACCTCAAGAGAAAACTGCACTATCGATTTAACAGAATCCCCAAGAAGAGGTGCAGGTGACTCAATCAGCTCATCAAATATTTCAAAGGCAATCACTGCCACATCTTCTTCGCCAGAAGCAAGGCACTGTCGTGCGGCATTCAAGATTCCAGGTATAAAGTCTCTGAATCTAACCTGAGTATATGACACCAAGATTCTGAAGTTACTTTAACAAATATGTGATGACTATCTGCTTAATACACAGCAATCAACCATTCCCACAGTTCATAATCTAAAAATCATAAAAACATATTTCCTTTTTGGTTTTTCTAATAGGTTACAAAATTATACAAAAAACTAAAAAGCTACCTATGGGTAACTACTAACAGCCACAAACAAAAGGAGCTAGGCTGCTAGGGGACAAGATGTCAAGAAATAGATTCATATTCAAGCACGGCGAATGGCCTTGACTTTATGGCTTGTTCATTTTTATAAAAAAAAATTAATAAAAAAAAGTAACTCAGCATGTTCGCTGATTACTCCCCCACTACAATCCTCCTCTTTTTTCACAAAGAGAGAAGGATTATCAGTAAAAAGAAATAAAGAATGATACACCCAAAAACAATCATGCTCTCATTTCAAGTCGACAAGGATAGTATAACAACTAATCAACTGTACCCTCAATCTTACATTCTTACATAATAAAACCAGTTACAGATGTTGATACACTAGACAGAATACAATATATATGCCCTTTCTAGGTTTTTTTACCACCCTTCTGGGGGTATAGAATCTACTGGCTCCAGAAGGGGACTCCAGAATAGAAATATTACTCCAAATCTTAGGGAAAAAAGTTAATCATCACGAAAATAATATTTGCAGATTGCACACATTCAAAATTATGCTTATTTTCCATTATCTATCGGACATTGAGCTCATCTAGAGTTATCTAGCTTCATCTGGATTTTCTCATCCTTGCTATGTGCATGTCCTCGATGAAGTCAGGAGTTATAGAGCCTAATGTGGATTTCCTTTGTGAAGTCAGGAGTATGATCCCATGGTCAAAAAAGACTCCAAGAGGTAAGTAAATAAAAGGGAGGGATTACTTCATCTAGACTCGTCCAATTTCCATCTTTGCACTACCTTCCCCTTATTAAGAATAATGAAGAACATCCTTTGTCCAGGATGAAAGAGAGGAAGGAACAAGCGGTCAATTAGTAAGTTGGACCCACTTTTAAAAAACAGTCAAAGGAAGGTGTTAAGATAAAGAATAAAATTTAATAGTGGAGAGGATAACACTGAATTTAGATCATTAGCGAGTAAAATATTTCAGAAATAAACTATCTAAGAAAATGGAGGAAAGGGTGGAATTGTAACTTAGGTGATGAAAGAGCATCTACTAGAAGAACTATACTTTTTCTTGGTGAACACTAGAAGAGATATACTGAGAAAAAGAATCATAAATAAAAACAAATAGCTAAGGCCATAAGGGAGCACTAGTTTAGACTACTTATATCTAGTCAAGTTTGCATTAGGAGCAGATGCCACCACTAATGTAATCCATGTCCACGCTTATACGCTGTTTGTTTGCAGGCTGAAGCCACTCAACTCATGGGTAAAAAGATAGCACCTGTAACCCAAACCTAGAGACTTTGATGTAGGAGGATCCAAAACCTAAGAAAATAATTCTTTGAGAGCTATTTTGATACTTTCTTCACTTTTTCATTTTAAGAGACAGTTTTCCATTGCATTCTGTTCTCTTCCTTCAAAAACAAATACTCCCTCCGTCCTCTAAAGATTGTCAAATTTTCTATTATAGTTCGTCCTAAAAAATTGCCGAAGCTGAGGAGCTAAAAATAACACATTAATTAACTTTCCATATTATCATCTTTTTTGTTAACTCATTAACTTAGACATAGTTATAATTGGAATATGAGATGACCATGTATTTCATTTTTAAGGAAACTTGCTTTCATTATCATGATTATAAGAGATTTTGGTGTTAGTGATATAAGTTTACTATGGAAATAATTTAGCAATTAGGAAGAAGACAATTAAATAAATTATGTACCTATTTTTTTATTTTTTTTGTATTTTGGAATATTGACAATCTTTATTGGACGAAGGGAGTAAAATTCTAGGCAATGTATATGTCATGATTCATCCTGTAAACTTAAAAGTCCGAAAGGACATCTCATACTCTATTATCCTCAAAACTCTAAAACCCTAGTTGCAATTTGCAGACAAACGAATCAATGCTTTAGTATTCAGAACTCCTAAATTTTAATTATAACCTATGTTTTCTACTATATTCGTGGATCATCATGAATGATGAAGGTTGAATCGTAAATCTTGGGACTCCCCAAAATACTCGTATAAAACACGGTAACACACAGTGGTTCTCTCGTTCCGCCGTTTAGTCAATCTTTTCTTTAAAGAAAGTTTATTTCTATAATGTTTTTTTATAATAAAAACTATTATTATTTACATGTACCAATCGAAACAAATTTACAACTCCACCCAAGAAAAAGGCACCAAAATTATGAAATTGAAAAGAAGATCTCACCACTTCAGATGCATCACTTGTGAACTCGAGGAAAGACCCCACAGCCCTAGCAAAGTAAAAAAGAACATGTTTTAAAGAAAAACTAAATCACAGGAGAGTATTTGCCAGAAAAGAGCATAGTCAGTAAACACTGAACAGAATTTGGCATGTCATTACTTGAGTGCTGCAACTCTAACACGGCTGCTCGTCTCATCCTGCAAACACTTCAACAGAAGATTTTGTAGGTCTGTAAAATATGGGCGAAAAGTATCCCCTATTGTTTCAGTCAATGAACTGAAGAGAATCAGTGAAACCTAGCATCAAACCAAGAAGCAGAATCCGTTAGCTTATGGCATTGTCCAAATTGATAGCAGAAGAGATGCAACAAGAAGCAAAAAGATGGTTAACACAAAAACAGCTAAGGAAATTGTCATGTTTCAGACAAATTTTCATATAAAAGAAATCACCGTTTCAAAGACTACGTATAAACCACATTGTATAATTGTGTAAAGCTGAGGGAGGGGGCGAAAAGCCAAAACACGAGGTCAAACACCAAACGCAATCTAATCAATTAAGTCACAAAATGAACTGACACGAAACTTCAAGAGAGACTTAATCATCTCAGGCAATTACAAAGAATACAAAGATAATGTCAATATATTTGCTTTGATAGTCTGGTTACATTACTAACTTCAACGGGTCTGAACTACATTTGCTGACATTTTTTGTCACAACTATCACCCAAAGCACACACAGTAGACTTGTCTATTTCATGGTTTACTATTCAAGAAAAAGTCATGGTTTCTCTTGGAACATGTTATTAAATTAAAGCTTTTTGATCCTCTAATAGTGAAAAATCTAGTTTGCGCCAAATTGCCAATTTTCAGGAAATAGAGGTTTCAGTGGTTTTCTACATAAAACTATTTAGGTGGTTACCTACAAATCCCCAATTTTTAGGTGTTTTTAAGCAAATTTCCACAAACTATTTATGAAAAATGCAAGATTAGGAGAATGATACGTAATTTAGCAAGTCAGAAATCTATTTTAGGCATTTTAGGTCGCATCGCAATATGACTCACCACTCAATAGGCCAACAGACAAATTGTTAGCAACGTTTTATCTAGAAGGTAGAGAATAAATGGGACCACCATATCTAGGCCACATCAGAATTTGGAAGATGCTAATTTCTTTTATGTATGAGTGTATGACGTCAAATGTGAGAGCATAGACGTTCATGACAGTCACTGGACCACAGCTACATCATGTACAACTTTTGAAGACACTTACTGCACAGCTTCTGTTATTTAACATAGAGGGAGAAGATATAGTAGTTTTTCAAAAGTAAAAAAGGAAACAAACAATTGTTCTGAATCAGAAGTCCTTTAATTGTTATTCAACGTTACATGGTCACCACTGATCATGTACCTATTTTAACTTAACTTATTCTTCTTTTAGTGTAAAATGGAGAAGGGAAATATCATTTCCAATTCATAATTATGTCTAAATCCAATTAAAAGATGATGAGAGCAAGTAAGAAGTCCTAATACGAATATGCCCAACTCTCACATTCTTTATTACAAAGCAGGAGATTAGTTGCCCTGTGTTTCTAACTACCCCAACTTGTCTACAGGAAAAAGTATATGCACTCCATCCAGAAACAAATGTCTCACTTCTCCAATATTATCTCTCAGGCCATAGATTGTATGAACATGGATAAACTAAGGAGCTTACTTTTCTCCAAGTCTCTGCATCACTTAATTTGTGAAGCGTACCCCAAGCTACAAGTGACTGAGCTTTTCATAGTAAGTCCCATAAAAATATTTCGTAAGACAACAATGATGGGTTGATGACAAAGAGTTTCGAACAGAGGGCATCTTAAAATTTTAACTACTTCATCCGTTAATGCTGCTGTTAGGTTACAGTTCAGATTAGTGGAATTTTTGACGTCCACTTGTAACAACTTTCCAGTCACTAACTCATACATAAATATAGCTAACTAGCTTACCATTGTTTCCCCTACCTTCCATTAAGTAACAAACCAGAATACTTGATTACTTTTATTGATTAGAAGAAATTAATCAAACTGAAACATTACGCATAACAACTAAAAAAAGATAAGAAAAAACATCAAACGTTTGAGTCCATAAAACCTGAATAGAAAGAATGCTTGCAGATAAACATGATAAATGGAACAAAACACTTTCTTTGACAGCGCTAACTTACCTCCCTGTGATCCTCTTGAGCACTCTGGCTGCATTGGAAAAGAAATGGCAACAAGTCAGGCCACTCCCCAGCAGGAACAGCATACTTTGCTATGACGCTGACCACATTTGCACTTGCTCGTCTTACCGGAGGGCTGCAAACCATATAACGGTCATTGTAAGTATCTCCTGCCTCCTTAAACCGCTCCAAAGTGTTTATCACAACAACAAAACACAACAAATGACCACTTCTGGATTTCCATCATTCCTTTACTTGTAATTATTCAACGACCTAAACTTCTTTTTTAGGATATTTAAAATTCTTTAAACCACTAGGCAACCACACTGCCCCATTTTAAATAATCATGATTTTCATTTCACAATCGGACTCATCAGTGATCAGACTACACTTCAACTCACTCCCAACTATCCATTCACTCATTGCCCCATCATGATAACCGAGGTTCTCTTGAGAATGTACTGTGATCATAGGAACAGTGCGTAAATGTAAATAAAGGGTATCACTGACGAACTTAGTCCTACGTTCGCATATTCCGCATTTCCACATTATGAAAACAGAGGTCCCTAAACTGTGATCATAGAACTAATGCAAAAAAGGGTGACATAGGAATTTAGTCCTACATTCTTATATTCCTTACCAACCATCATTAGCAAAGTACCTCAATTATCCAAAGCAATTGTAAAATTCAAGGAACACTTGTTTAAGACAGGCCCTGATAGGGGACACGTAAACTGTTGAGGTTTTGGGATGAGCTTTCAACTTACAATCTTAAAACCTCATAACTTCATCCAATAGGACCATCTTACCCAAGCTTTTGGATAACTTAGCCTAAGGCCGAAACATCGCTAAGACAGTCCTATGATAGCATGGGGCGAGATATTAAGGTTCTGGGCTGATTTTTTTAGGATATTTTAAATTTGAAAGCTCACTCTAAAAGCTTAAAAGCTCACCACCGTCGTATAAAAGCAACTGTCTTACCCAAGTGATACTCTTACTGTGATCATGTCGAAACCATGAAAATGGCACATCACACAGGATCCTAGTCCTAAATTTTACATTTCTAGCAACCCATTCATCGAAATATCCCCAATTCTCCCCAAAACAATAACAAAAAATGAAAACAAAAGCAGTCTTGAACATCACGAATTCTTAGAAAAGACCACAATCTATACCATGCTCCCGGGAGCATGTGCTCCCACCTAGATTTCTTGTACCTTTTTGTCTTTTTCTTGTACCTTCTCGGAAAAGGTACAGGAAAGACACCAAAAGGTACAAGAAATATAGGGTGGGAGCACATGCTGCCGGGAGCACCTAATAATTTGCCAGAAAAGACTGTACTAAGCTTCCTGCAAGTCCAAGTCAAGTCAGAGATGTATACATATCCCTTTGTTCGGCCAGCATGGGTCCGTCTACTTTTACGATAAAAAAGACGATCTCTCTCTCCCAAGACAGTCTGCTTAAACACTAGTAAAGAAGCAGCAACCTGTGCTCCAAGGTGATGCTGTCAATAAGGGACTGCTTGACAAGCTGGCGAAGCGGAGGAGCGAGCTTAGCCCAATGGCCAGTGATCTTCTTACGGAGCAAAACAGCGGCAAGTTGGCGAACATTGGGGGTCTTGGCAGTGCGGAGATGGTGGACTAAAGCAGGGACAACTTGAGGGTCTTTGGCCAACCTCTTTATTTGATCCTCGGCTTGTCTTCTGGCGTCGTTGTCTGGCATCAAGAATTGTATTAAGAGCAGCTCCAGTGACTGTGCCATTTCTTTTCTAGTGAGCAAGGAAGGGAGGCGAATGAGCGGGGTTAAAGGGAGAGTGTACGAGAATAAATAAGAAGACTAACCCTATTTATTTGCTGGCCTATAAGGGGGTTTAGCCAGGGGCTCGCCCTATGAAATATACTACACATTTTTTTAGTTTTTAGGGAAAATTGGTATAAAATTTCTATTTTGGGTGCCCGATATATAGCGAAATTCCACTTTACGTGTCCATTATTTGGTTATTTTTATTTAAGGTTCCCGGCTATTGTTTCTAATTCCATTTGGGTACCTGATTATTAGAAATTCGTTAAAGATAGTAATGTGTGCACCAATGCAATGAATGGAGAGGGCTAGAAAGCTCGGTTGGCAGGTGGTGGCGACTCCGATCCGAACAAAACAGAGTGAAGAGGGCAAAGGCACCGTCTGCCTCCCTCCTCTGCGGCATCACTGACAACGCAGTACTGGCCTCCAGCACTGCGCCATCAGTGACGACACAGTGGTGGGGTCTAGTACTGCGTCGTCACTGACGATGCACAACTGGGTCCCACTGCTCTCTAGCCCCGCAATAGGAACTCAATCACGCGAAAAGGTGGGAACCGAAAAATCCAATGACTTGTCCAAGGGCCCCTAGCCCTGCCAACACCTGCTCTATGCGGTCGTTTCCGAGCGTGACACTCAAGTTTCAAAACCATTTGGAAAACGGGGTCCGTTGCGCCCATATTGTTTCATTAAAGATCGCTACAATCTTGATAGAATGAGCATGCATGGGACCTTAAATTTTGAAGGCGTTTTTGGAGGCTTAGGTTATTTCCAAGAGTGAAACTTTTCCTCCAAAAACTTATTCATAATGCTTTGCCTATAATTAGTAACTTAATGAAAAGGGGTATCCTCATGTTGGTTATGCGGACCTAAATAGACACTTCTACTTAGTTACTTAATTCAACTAATTAAGTTAACCCCCAATAACATATTTTAGCATGTTAAATTTAAAGCTAAAACTAGTAAAAACTCCTATTTACTCACCAAAACTGTAGCTTGATCA